>JAVSCE010014711.1:0-27772 GCA_032199065.1 Smutsia gigantea | reverse complement strand
GTGATCGACCTGGGGCTTACTGGGAAATAGACTTTACTGAAATAAAACCTGCCAAATATGGAAATAAATATCTACTAGTTTTTATAGATACCTTCACAGGATGGGTAGAGGCATACCCACCTAAGACAGAAACTGCCAACATAGTGGCCAAGAAGATATTAGAAGAAATTTTTCCCAGGTTTGGAATCCCCAAGGTAATCGGATCTGACAATGGGCCCGCCTTCATTGCTCAGGTAAGTCAGGGATTGGCCAAACAAATGGGGTTTAGTTGGAAATTACATTGTGCATATAGACCCCAAAGCTCAGGACAGGTAGAGAGAATGAACAGAACCCTAAAAGAGACCTTAACTAAATTAGCCTTAGAGACCGGCGGGAATGACTGGACAGCTCTCCTTCCCTTTGCCCTGTTCCGGGTAAGGAATACCCCAGGGCATCTTGGACTAACCCCCTATGAGCTTTTGTGTGGAGGACCACCCCCCTTGGTGAAAGCAGGAAAAATACATAACCCTGTTGTTGTTCTTTCTCAATCTTTTTTCGTCTGCCTAAAATCCCTAGAAGTAGTTCGCCTGGGAACAACTGAAAGAAGTTTACTCCACTGAGACCACCACCGTCCCTCACCAGTTCCAAGTGGGAGACGCTGTCTACGTACGCAGACATCGTGCTGAGAATCTTGAGCCCCGGTGGAAAGGACCCTACCTAGTCCTGCTGACAACTCCCACTGCAGTGAAGGTCGAAGAAATAGCCGCCTGGATCCACGCTTCCCACCTAAAAGCTGCACCAAAGGAAAAAGATGAGTCCTGGCACGTGCAAAAGTCTGATAATCCTCTTAAGCTTCGCTTGCGCCGTAACCCTGACCCTCTCTAACCCCCATCAGCCCTGGAAGTCCACTTGGAAGGTCGTTAATCTTGCCTCTAGTGAAGTTCTCAATCAGACTTCCCAGATTGTCCCTAGGGGCACGTGGTTCCCTGACCTCCAGTTTGATCTAGGCGACCTACTACAAATCACCTGGGATGATGCATTCATACAGCAACACCACTTCTACGCTTGCCCAGGTTATGACCTTTCTAAGGCCAAACAAAAGCTTTGTGGGGGGGCCGATAGTTATTATTGTGCCTCATGGGGTTGTGTATCCACCGGGCATACCTGGTGGGCGGCCCCAATTAGAGATGACCTGATCTCCCTAGTTTACTACTTTAATATCTTCCCTTTTAGGACCTATTCTGATTCTGTTTCTGTTACTCGCTGTTGGCCCTTGCATTCTGAACAGATTAGTAACTTTTATTAGAGAACGGATTAGTGCAGTACAAATCTTAATGTTAAGACAACATTACCAGTCCGTACCTGATTCTGAGAAAAAATTTTATGTTAATACGGAATTCTAGTTCTATGATTAGAACTATGCATAAGACGAAGTGGGGAATGAAAGGACCAAACTAACGCCATGACAGGCCTCAGAAAGCCTCAGAAATCAAAGGGCCTAAGTTTCAGTTTCCCCGAAACCACCTGAAGGAAAAGGAAAATTTTAAGTAAGCTCTGACCCTTGGCCTGAGTCATAAAAACCGGCCTGGACATAATAGTTTGCAAAACAGGACCTGAGTATATACCTAAAACCAACGAACCGTAAAAATAAAGTTAAGAATGCTGAAGCCCTGTGGGGGGACTCTAATAGAAATATTTTTGCTATCAACAGACCACCCCCTCCCCTCCCCTTAGGTATAGTTTCTTTCCCTTTAAAACCTCCTGTAAAATTCTGCTCGGGGTCGGACTCTGCTCCTGCGTGAGTTATGAGTCTTGACCCCAGCGCGCTGGTGAAATCAATAAACCTCTTGCTGTTTGCATCAAGACCGGTCTCTTGTGAGTATTTGGGTCGCCGTCCATCCCGGGGCTGAGCAGGGCCTGTTTTCCGGGCCTTACACACTTTATTTCTAAATAAAAGTCTGTACCTTGCTCTCCTATTTTGGGTGTTTGCTAAGCCCATTCTTTGACTTTGTGAACAAGAACCCCAGCATCATTATAATCAAGGACTTGTTGAGACTGGGAGAATTCTGTACAAACACATGTATTAAAGTAATTTGCTTCCTTTAGTCTTCCCATACAGTTTAGTTAGTTTTTCATCATTGCCTCTCTTTGTTCAATCTAATATAAAAGCATGTTGGTTTGGCCATTTCTTTGGATCTTCATTCCTTGTGAAGCCTCCTGTGTCACATAAAACTTGCATTAAGTAAATTTGTATGCTTTTTGCCTATTAATCTTATGTCAGTTTAAGTCTTAAACCAGCATGCCTCCCAAAAAAACCCTAAGAAGGTAAAGGTAAAATTTCTCCTACACACACAATTACCATTTATTGAGCAACTTCTATGTACCAGGCACTATGCTGTATGCTGGGAACTTGGAGAAGTTAACATGGAAGAAGACACTGTGAATTCATCAATCTTAGTTTTGGAAATACACAAAAGAAGCTAACTGATCATATTACTTTTCCTATAATTACCAACAGAATAATCCCAGTCAATATTTTGCTCTTTCTACTGCATTTATAGCTCTATTGCTTTTGATACAGATCATTTTAATTTACCTTTATCTTTTAATGAGCATATCTACCTTGATGAGTAAATACTTTCAGAAAAAAATACAGAAGAAAAATCTAATACCTATTAACAACCACTCCCCTATATGTCAAAGAGAGATGTAGCTAGGGATAAAAATTGTGAACCAGTTTACTAAAGTGAATCCAGTTCTATTTTCTATCAGCTGGAGATTTAAGATGACTATCTTATTTTCAAAACTACATGAAGTTTATTATTGTGAGAGTGAATGAAAAAGCATTATACTGAAAATTTTGAGTTCTTGGTAAAAAATAAATCATATTGGGTTATATTATAACAGTTTTGTTATGGAGAGAAACACATGACCTATACACATACACTCTAGGTACATATAGATTTGCACCATTTGACAGTTTTCCCTGAGAAAAGAGACTGAGATGTCCTAGAAACTTATGTTTATTTTTCCCCTAATGGAAGAGGTTTGATGAACTTCGGAGCCACATAAAAATACTTCCGTATTTTTATAATTCTGAATTCTGACTTTATGTTATTTGTCTATACATAGCTAGGATGCTTTATTTGAGTTTGATACTAATTTGAAATATATATGAATTAATTTTTATCAAGTGGCCTTTCATAGAAACAATATTGTGCAAAAACAATATATAAATTCATACAAAGTCCCATAATAAACGACAATGATATTCTTAATTACTTTCTAACAGCACATATTCAATGCTTTTATCAACAACTTCCACTTTTAGTGTTCTCTGTTTACATCTAATATACCAGAGCCCTACAAAGAAGAGAGACTGAAATATTCAGTAAATTCTTAGCTATATCTTGGTAGGTAAAAAGGGGTTTTAGTTGTTTTTAATAACATATACTTATTCTGCGTCATGTTTTATTTTCATAATAATTTTATTGTAATTATTTTATCGATTGTTACTATAATAAATATCACCATATCATTAATTCACCTAGGAGACTATGCTTGCAATTATAGGTCATTATTTTTTATTGATACACCTTTTCTCAAAATTGCTACCTGTTCAACTAAGAATTATGAAAGGCATGTTCTTAAGTATATGAGTTAAAATTTTTTTAAGTCGAAATGTTTATAATTTCTTCATAAAACAAATATGCTTGATATATAATTATTTGGCAAGATGACACAAAATAAGTACAGACATTGATGCTAATATTACCAGTCTTTCATGGCAACAGATGAGAAAGAAAACATCTTAGAAGGTTTAAAGTACAAATAAATATGTCATGAAGTATCTAAATGATTAATTTTCTTCTGAAAAGTACTAATACAGCAAATTATTGGTAGCTATTTTTACACAGTTTTTAGTATTGTAAATGCTTTTTTCAAGTCAAGTCTTATTATATCTCCAGGGAAGTATCATTTATGGACAGGGCACTTTATATTTCCAATATTCCACTCAATTTATCAGTCTTGTTATTGTTTAAGAAATATTGGCTACAGATTAGTCATGAAATTTTTAGCCTTGTTTTTTCTTCTCTATTGGCAATATTCAAAGAGTCATCTGAGGTTAAGTATTGGAGTAAAAACTGATTCTGTGTTATGAAGACTAAATGGTGTACTCTGGTAGGTGTTAAGGCTATGTCAACTAAATCTGAACAAATGCTTAACTTGCATGGATAGATAAACATGAGATCCTTTACTTTTTACATTATTTCTTGTTAGATAATTTAACAATTTACAGTGTCTCTGAAATGGAATCTATAGTCAATGAAAATATATTTTCAGTCCCATTAGAGAGCTCTTTCTTTAGCAAAATAGGACCATTTTGCATTTGTTTTAAGATTGTCCATTCTAGTGTATATTCCTAAGTGGAAAAATACAAGCTTTGGAAGCAGAATGATGAAATTCTAAATATATCACTAACTGGACTTGTGACCGTGGAGAATACAAGCACATTTTCTAATATTTTGATTTTTCATTTGCAAATTATTCTGTCCCACGGAGCTTTTATTTTCATTGTTTTTAGAAGGGGCATCAGAATTGGAGATACTCTTTGTAAATGATTAACACATACATACATACACAATAAGTGTGCATAATATTGTAACTCTATCTTTTTTAGACTGTCTTTCCTGTTATAGGTAGAGCACATACTGTCTCTCATCACACTGTCTCTATTTCTGAAAATTATGGCTCAATCTATACCATATTGTCCCACATTTAGATTGCCAACTTAGACTTTGTGGTTGATAGCAGACAGAGTACATGAAGGCAACAGTCAATTGAGTATGTTAAAATTAAACTGGTCTATAAGAATAATATTGATTATTTCCAAGACTTAGAAAATTGTTAACCCCTTTGCTGTGTATGAATTCAGTACAGTGATTTCTTCACTTTTTGCACCTGGGTTCGTGAGGCACTTTTATGCACTATTAAACTTCTGGAAGTTGTATTATAACCCTCTTAACCTCAAAGACTGGTATATGCATTAATTATTGGTATTTGGTACTTTTGCTACTATAGTTTTATTGAAGTTAAATGAATCAATCTTATACCTACTCATATGCTGATAATTATTAACAAAATGCCACTCGATGAATTATTTTGTAAATAAAATATTTTAATATCTTTGATCACCAATCTCACATATGAATTTCCCACCAACAGGTATATTTGTTCTTAGTAAAACTGAGTCCATGAGAATAGTTCTCTGAGGACCCACACCATGAATTTCCTGGTTTCATAGCAAATACATCCTTTTGATAACTGTATAGAGGTTTGATCCTATTACACCATAGAGATCATTTGAACTTTGTTACAGTTAATCTAGTAATAGTACCAAAAGGCTCTGTAATTACTGTCATTATGTTCATCCTTCCACTAAATAACATGAAAATATTAACCATGTGGAAATTAGAAACTAAAGCACAGTTATTGGTTTACTCATATCTAGAAGACATATCTTTAATTAGGAAGTTGCTGGACAACAAGTGATTCCAATAATTAGTCAATATTGATAACAACTAAATAAACAACTATAATTGTTCCAAAAATATTACACAAAAACACTGACATCCTCATGAGCCCTATACTATCTTCACCAGGTTTGACCACAGTTCTGTTATGGAAAACCTAGACTGGATTGCTGACAGAAGAACAAAGCAGTGCTCAGAGGTCTTGGAGGGTGGAGGTTTATTTTACACTGGCAGACTCAGAGGAGAGTAATCTCCAAAGGTCTGAGCCTGGAGCACAAGCAAGGGGAGCAATTTATACTATTTTTCTTTCATATATGTGGCATTTCAGAATGCACATAAAGCAGGGCAAAAGAGGAGCCTAGAGGAGTGAGAGAAAAGGAGAGGGGGCTGGGAGTTTTCTTATCATTCCCCCCTCTGATGCCCCTTTAAACACTTCATTTTAGGGGTCATCATCATCTTGGTTTATGATAGGGTCATAATGGCTTGTATTCATACTTCCAACCGCTTCGAGCTAGGGTTTTTCCCCCTGAGATCAGTGTAAAATGTATAGCTTAGGGGCACTACATTCTGATGTGGTTTGGGTAGTTAAGCACAGTCCAAACAGGTATAGAGGTAACATTATACGGACGTACTGGGGAGATGCAGGCTTAGGCTTGAGTTTAATTAGTAGAGTCAGGTAAGCACAGCAAAATAACTCACAATTACCCAATAGACATTAGAAAGGGAAATTTTTTGATGGACAGTCCAGTTAGAGGGGGCAGCAGCAGAGAGTTCAGTGCCCCGGATGAGAGATCCCACTCCAACAAGGGCCAGGATCCATGGCATGCAGGTGTTCATTAGTCAGAGGGTAATTGTCAGATACAGAGGTGGAGAGGATTCTGGAGGTCGAGCTGAGCCTTCCTGTGATGTATTTCTTCATCCCAGTTATCGGCCTTTTTCACTTTGGAATGATGGACCCACAGAGTGATGCCTGCAACTCTGAGGGCAGTAGGAGTAGTTAGAACAACAATGTAAGGGCCAGTCCACTGAGGTTTGAGGGGGTCCCTTCTCCAATCTTTGACCCAGACTGAGTTCCCAGCCTGGAAGGAATGTACTTGGGTCCCTTAGGTGATCGGGGCTCTTTCTATGGTGTATTGTAGCTTATTTAGGGTAGCTCCTGAGGCTTGGTGCTGTTCTCTTGTCCCTTACCTCCTATCTGATGTAGGTTCCCTGGGAGGCTTTCTAGACATGGGGGCAGGGGGTGTCCATACCCTAATTCAAAGGGTAAGAAGCCTTGAGTTCCAGGTGTGCAGTGAGCATGCAGGAGGGCCAGGGGCAGTAGGTCCAGCCACAGGAGGCCAGTTTCTTGGTAGAACATAGGTAGGTTTCCTTTGAGTGTGTGATTCATTCATTCCACTTTCCATGAACTCTGTGGCCTATATGCAGTGTGGAGTCTCAGGTAATGTTGAGAGATTTAGTTAAAATCTGCACTCCACCTGCTACAAATGCAGGTCCATTGTCACTGTGAATTGTAGATGGTAGGCCAAACTGGGACACAGTTTCTCTAAAGAGGACTTTGGCTACCTCCCTGCTTCATTCTGTCCTTGTTGAGAAGGTTTCGACACACCCAAGTTACGTACACACTATCACTAGGAGGTATCTGAGTCATCTGCTTTGCTGGGTATCTGTGAAGTCTAACTCAAGGTCTTCAAATGGGGCAACTCCTGCCCTTTGGACACCTGGTGGGGGTCACAGTGCAGATTGAGCATTATTTCTGGTGCCAGTCACGCACTGCTCACTTATTGCTTGGCATAATGCTGGCCACTGGATTAGGTAGTATTGCTTTTTTACGAGAGCTTCAGTGCAGTTTTTCCTAGGTGGCTGAGCTGATGGTATTCGCTAACTAAATACCTTCTGGTTGCAGATGGGACAAAGATGCATCTGTCAGGCAGCATCCACAACGCTTTTTCAGGTAAGGTGGCTCCTTCAGGCATGGCCCAGTCCTTCTCCTTTTCAGTGTACTTGGTGGAGGGGCCTTCACTGGGGGTATTAGGGCCATAGTGAGGGAAGGAACTGTACCTATCTCCTTACTGACTGCTGCTTTACCTGCTTCACCTGCCAGCTGATTCCCCTGTGTTATAGGGTCATTTCCCTTTTGGTGTCCTTTGCAATGCAGAATTGTTCTTTTGGGAGATGGACACCCTCGAGGAGTTTTAGTATTTATTCCTTGTTGTTGATTGCTTTTTCTGCTGCAGTGAGGAGACCTCTTTCCTTGTAGATTCCCCCATGTATGCATACAGTGGCAAATGCATATCAGGAGTTGGTGTAGATGTTGGCTCGCTTGCTCTCACTGATGGTGAAGACTAGAATCAAGGCATGCAGTTCAGCCTGTTGTGCTGACCATCCGACTTGCATGGCTTTTGCTTCTAAGACCTCAGTGGCACTAGTTACTGAATAACCTGGTCTCCGGATATCCTCTTGTATGTAACTGATGCCATCATTGAATAGTATGAGTTCTGGATTTTGTATTGCTTAATCCTGCAAATCTGGATGACTTGCATAGACTTCATCAGTTACTTAGGAGCAGTCATGATCTGGTTTCCCCCTCTTCAGTGGGGAGGAAAGTTGCTGGATTCAGTATCCATACTGTTTTAAGAGTGACCCATGGCTTTTCACAGAGTAGCCCTTGGTATATGCACTAGCTGAGAGTTGGAGAGGAAGTGGTCCCCCTGTTGTTTTCATGAGGAACACAACAGCATGGGGGATCTTGACATTAAGTTCTTGTCCCAGGGTAAGTTTGTTGCCTCTTTAATGAGTAGAACTGTGGCTGCTAGCGCTCTGAGGCATGGTGGCCAACCTTCCACAACTGGGTCCAATCTCTTTGACAGGTATGAGACAAACCACTGTCAGGGACCAACAGTCTGCATGAGAACCCCAAGGGCCATCTTTTCCTTTTCATGTACCAAGTTATTGAAGGGCTTTTCTATTTCTGGCAGGCCTGGGGATGGTGCCTTCCCTAAATCAGCCTTTATTTCCAGGAAGGCAGCTTTAGCCTCTTCTGTCCAGACAGAGGACTCTTGGACTGACCCCTCTAGGAGGCTGTAGAGAGGGCTTGCCATTGCTGAGAATCCAGGAATCCAGATTTGGCAAACCCCGCAGCCCCCAGGAATTCTCCTAGGCCCTCCTTTGTCTGGGGCTTGGGTAAGGAGGTAATGACTCTTCCTCTATGGTTCTAATGGCCTCCTTCCCTGCATGAGGAGGAAGGCTAAGTATACCAGACTTGTTGCTGGAAGATTTGTGCCTTTTTCCATAAGACTCAGTATTCTGAGTCTGGCAGGATTTGCAGGAGGGCCTTCATGCTCTTTGTACAGTTCTCCTGGGTGTCACTGGCAGGGAGGAGATCACCTACATATTGGAGGAGGGCACAGTGCATGGCTTTTCTTGGAAAGCTGGCAAAGTCTGCAGCCAATGTTTCTCCAAGAGTGTGGGTAAGTTCTTGAACCCCTGTGGAAGCCGTGTCTATGTTAAGTGCATTTGCCACCCTGTATCCAGTTCAGTCCAATTGAAGGCAAACAAGAGCTGGCTCTGGGGGGCCAGCCACAGGCAGAAAAAGGCATCCTTTAAGTCTAGGCAAGTGAATCATTTGGCAGACCCCGGGACCTAGCTGAGGAGGGTATATGGGTTAGGGACCACCAGGTGCAAAAGAACACTTTGTTGATAGCTCATAGGTCTTGTACTGGTCAGTACCTTCCTCCTGGCTTCTTGATTGGTAGGAGCAGGATAATCCAGGGCAACTGGCACTTGACAAGAATTCCTGCTTCTTTGAATCTGGTCAGGTTTTCTTGGATGTCTGCTTTTGCCTCTTGTGAAATGGGGCACTTCCACTGTCTCTGTGGCTGGGGCACAGGAGTCAATTCTACAATGGCAGGGGCTCAGTTATGGGCAAGTCCAGGTGAGTTGTCTTTGCTCCATATAGAGGGGAAAGGTACCTATGAATTCAGGTGGGCTACTTGAGGGAGCCTGGGCACAGAATAGCCTCCATTCCTCTTTCCTGGGTGTGATTATTGCCAGTACAAGGGACCCTGGCTCTTCTTGGCTTGGGTTTAGTTTGAGGCTGGTGCTTCCAGTTGGTTCAAAAGTTCTATTGACCTGCTCAGGGATTTTAAGCCATGAGAGTATATCTCAGCTCAGGAGGGGAATGGGGCATTTAGGCAGGTAGAGAAATGCATGTCATGGCCTCCAAGTTCACATTGTCAGGCTTAACAAAACTGTTGCTGGACTGCTTTTGTCTCAGTGGCTCCATGAATAGTTGCTGTCTTGTAACTGAAGGGGGCTACAGGGAGGGTGATCACAGAGTGTTCTGCCCCTGTGTCAACCATAAAAGTCATGTTTTGGCCCCACACTTTCATTTTGACTGTGGGTTCATGGGGGCCAAGAGTAAGAGAACACCCCCCTTGTCAATCTGAGACTGTTTCTGCCAGGCCAATGAGCCTTTCCCTGTGAAGCTCCCTCCAGTAGTGACTGGGATTTGTGACTTGCCTCAGTTGGGGTATTTTTTTCTTCCAGTGCCCCTTCTTTTTACAGTAAGCACACTGGTCCCTTGCTAGGGGAATTCTAGGCTTCCCCCTGTTGGCAGTTGGCTTTTCTCTGCCTTTTAGTCATCTCTTTCTTTTAGGGCAGCTGCCAGGAGGCTGGCCTTTTTTTCCCATTTTTCTTCCAGCCTCTCTGTAAGCCTGAACTTCTCTGTTTAGATATACTTTGTTGGCAATTGCAGTCAGTTCAGTGATATTCATCCCAGCAAGGCCTTCAAGTTTTTGGAGCTTTTGTCTGATGTCTGGGGTGGCTTGAGCTATGAATGAGGTGATGACCATCTGTTGGCTCTCTTGTGTCTCAGGGTCAGAAGGGGTATAGATGCAATAAGCTTTACACAGCCTTTCATAATAGTCCACAAGAGACTCTCCTGGTTTTTCAGTGACTGAAGAAACTTTGGTCATGTTCATAGGCTTTTTGGACTTGGCTTTGATCCCCTGGAGGAGGGTGTCCAGATATCAGCAAATCTGGTGCTGTCCCTCAGGGGTGGGGAAGTCCAACTTGGGGGTGCTTCTTGGGGAAAGTGATTTCAGCCCATGCACCTCAATCAAGGACCCCAGATGGTGTGTGCTCTTCCAGGTATTGGTGGGCCCCTTTTATAATCTGCCTCCTCTCATCTGTGTTGAACAGGGTGTGGAGAAGCTGTAGGCAGTCTTCCCAGGTCATTTGATGTGTTTGGAAGATCAATTCCATGAGATAAACCAGGGCATGTGGCTTCTCCGAGTATGACAGGGTGTTGTGTTTCTGATTGAGGAGGTCAGTTATGGATAAGGGTTGATAGTAAAGCATAGACCAGGCAGGTTGGGTGGTCCCATCTCCATCACACCTCTCGGGCTCCAGAATCTCTCATACTGGAATCTGAAGGGCACCTGCACCCAGTCGAGGGTGCAGTCTGGCTGCTGGTCCAGGGAAGAGTGGATCCACCAGTTCTGGAGGTGGTGGGGAAGGCAATGGTGGTGGGTGTCCAGGAAAGGGGTGCTGGATGTTGATGGCCTTGGGAGTGCATAAGGCAGGTGCAATTTTGTTTCTTCCTCTGGATCACCGGCAAGAATTTACATGCTCTCAGGCTTCTGTTGGTCTTTTGTGGGCTGCTTTATTGAGAGGGCTAAGACCCTACCTTGTCCCTGACTGTTGCAAGTGAATCACACCCAAGGGGGAAGGGTCTGGGCAACTCCTAACCAGGAGTAAATATATAGGAACTGATCAGGATGACCAGGATCTCCAGTGATGACTCACCAGACTTGACAGACTGTTAGGATATCTAGGGTCCCTTCCAGAGGCCACCATACACTAAAGGTGAGCCATTCAGTTTCACACAGGGTTTTCAGCTTTCTGGGGGTTAATTTTACTCTGTAGTCTCCCAAAAATCCCTTCCTGAAATTTTCAATCACGGTGTTGAGAACTGTGCGTTTCCTATGTCCTGACCCCATGATGCATCTGTGTAATGGTGCCGTAGCAACAGACAAGGGAGGGTGTGCCCCCTTCACAGAGGAGACCAGTCAGATGCCCATCTGTTCACTCTTCTTGTGGAGAATTTGGTCAGCCTTGGCTAAGGTGCACCTGTATGAATCCTGGGCCAGGTCAGCTGAAGCTGAGTCACTATTATATCATGGCAGCCACCATGAATATGGTGAAGTGCCTACTCAGATTCCATAGTGCAGGCTGTGGAATCACAGATTCAGTGCAGACTGAATGACTTCAGCTGCCCTGCACTCACTCACACACTCAGACCAGAGTTTAAACATTCCCTTCCTGGGAATCCCTACCTGTGAGACTCCTAAGAAGTCTCAGGGAGGTGTTCAGGTTCCCCTTCCACTCCAACGGGTGGGAACTGGCTGGGTCTGGGGCCCCAGGGCCTTACCGTAATCCAATGTCAGAACCAGGTCCTCACCTGCCAAGACTCCTGAGTCCAGTGGGAACAGCAGAGCAGGGCTGGCCCGGGGATACCAGGTGGGAGACTGCTGAAAGATCAGGCAGGGCACGCCTTCTCTGTTGCAATCACCCATTCTGTCAATGCCTCACCATTGCCCCAAACCAGTGGCAACAATGGGCCAGCGTTATTGAGTTTCCTGGTCAGGTAACCATATGTTATGGAAAACCTGGACGGGATCACTGACAGAAGGACCAAGTGGCACTCAGAGGTCTTGGAGAGTTGAGGTTTATTTCACACTGGCAGGCTCAGAGGAGAGTAATCTCCAAAGGTGTGAGTCCCAATCACAAGGAAGGGGAGCAAATTATACTATTTTGTTTTCGCATATGTGGCATTTCCTCATATGAAGCAAGCAGGGCAAAAGAGGAGCCTGGAGGAGTGAGAGGGAAGGGGAGGGGGCCAGGAGTTTCCTTATCATATCCACATGATGGATGTCTTCCAAAAGTTGTATTTTACTTTCTTTTTTATTTTGACAGTTTAAAAATTTCAATACAAGGATTCTAACACTTTCAATACCTAATGTTTGAGTAACCTTTCCTCATTATATAATCAACTGCATTCAGATGAAGAAAATTTTCAAATCCTCTGAACAAGTTCCCACCACTGATTTTGTTTTGAATGGGTTATTACACAATATTTAGAGAATATGAGTATGTTGAGTATTTAAAGGGAAATATAAGCTTATGTATATATCCAAATATGATTTGTGAATACATTTTCTACCTCCCACACTCAACTATTGCAAGAAAAACTCAGATTCCTTGTTATCAGGATTTAACGTCAAATTGAAGTTTTTTCAAAATAGCACTCTCCTTTAATTTTCTAAGTGTTCTTATGAAAACACAGAATTTTAAGAAGAGTAAAGGTTGTGCAGAAATATACTGCTATTTTGTAAAACTCAGGTTACCTGAAAATGAAGCAATAAAGATAAATATTAATGTTTTGATTTTGAATGTTTTAAGAAACAATCAGTTTTTCATATTGGGAAGTAGAAATGTGCTTTACTGAGAAGGTGGTGTAAAAACTGTTTTCTGTCGCTGCTACAATAAATTACTCCAAACTTGTTAGTCTAAAGCACTTATGATCTTACAGTTTTGGATGTTAGATACCCAAAATGCATCTCACTAAAGCCAAGGTGTTTGTAGAGTTGTGTTCCTTTCCAGAAGTTCCAGGAGAAATGTACTTCCTTGCCTTTTCCAGCTTCTAGAGGCTGCCCACATTTCTTGGCTCATGACCCTTTCTTCTGTTCTCAAAGCAAGCAATGGCAGGTTGGGTCCTTCTCACACAGCATCACTCCTTCAGAAGTGCTGCTTTCTCAGAAGACATTACCTTCTCTGGTTCTTCTGCTTCACTTTTTCATTTACTTTTTATGTATCATTTAAAAAAATAAGAAATAATTTAAATAAGTTAAAATTCACCATTCTTCAGTATACAAATTTTAGTATACTCACTATATTGTGCCTCCCTCTTTCACTTTTAAAAATCCTTATAATCACATTGGGTCCATCTGGATAATACAAGATAATTGTTCTATTTTAAAGTCTGCTGATCAGCAATCTCAGTTCCATTTGCAATTCTAATTTCCCTTTGCTCTGTAACCTCATGCATCTGCAGGATTCGGGAATTAGCATGTGAACTTCTTTAGAGAGTCATTATTCTTCCTACCAAAGATGCTTTTTAGGTATATTACCTTTATAATGTTACCTATATTCTACAATTTTTCTGTTGTTTTACCTGTGAATGGTGGTATTTCTTGTTTTATCTACCTAAAAAGAATAAAGCTTGTGCTATTGCTTTGTGAAATGTGAATCAATATATAAATATAAGATGTTGATTATGTATTATCTTATTTAATAAAATGATACTCTAGTTTAAATACTGAGATACTAAGAATTGTACACTTATAAGAGGTCCAATTTGATTCTCAACTGGTTTGGAAATTGAACTTGCATTCCACTCTCCAAAATTTAAAATACATTCCTTCTTTATATAACATTGTGTTATATTAAAAGTAAATTTTAGTGAAATAAATGTCAGCAAAATAAAGAAAATTTATGTGTGTGTGAATGCATGCTCACAAGTTTGTGTGTGTATACACATACCCATTTATGTACTTGGAATGTTATTCTTTTTATAAGAGGTCCAGTTTGACTCACAACAGGTTTGGGAAATTGAACTTGCATCCCTTATGAATGTGGGGTATACATTAAAAAAGTGAATAAATCTGAAGGATGAGAAATAACAAAGAAAATAAAGTCAGAAAAGATTAACCAACATTAATCTTAGCTCTCAAGTGGTCAAGGTAATTCAGTTTTGTTTTATAAACTCAGGACAGAGGGCTATTTCTACTTATTCTGACTCTATACTAACTTTTCTTCACCTTGAGATATGCATATTTTTTCATGATGCTTCCAAGATTTAGAAATATCCATTTAACAACATTTATTAGGTGTCTATATATGTCATCCAGTAGGAGATACGCAAATGCATACTATAGCCCTTGATCATTACGGTTTCACAGATACTGTTGGACCACAAATGAAAACTAATAAAGTATATGTAAAGACTTTAGGAAAGATATGTACAAAATATTTATGAATCACAAAAGAAATAGTGCTTCCATCTGTCTCAATAGCTGTTTTTTTTCATTTTGAGTAGAATTGTATGGGATGGGTCAGATTCTACCAGGCAGAAAGAGAAATTCCAGCTAATGAATGGCAGATGGAGAGTTTCAGAAGCTCGGAAGCCTTCCTTTACCTGACCTTGACCAAAATACAGTGAACGACATAGATTAAAAACATGATACTTCCAATTTCAGTTTTGTGAGACTAATAAGTGTCAATGTAAGGATTCTTTGGACAAAATAAAAATAGGATTTGGTCTATAATTCCCAAAGCAGATTTTTGTTGTTGGCCATAAATAATTTGAATTTCATTTATTTTCTTGCCGAAAATTATAAATGTATTTAACAAATGAATGCCATTTGTACTTTTTCTTATTCCAAGATGATAGCTATGGCTACTCAGTTTTTAAGTACTCAAGGAAAAAATTTAAATGGAAAATATTTAAATACTCCTATATATTCAGGTTCTTTGTATACAATATCTCTTAGAACAATTTTTTGCCAGCTTCATCATCTCCATCCTCAAGATAAATGGACTATAATATGACATTTATAGGGATGATTGCTATGATTTGGTTTATTTATTGAGATTACATTAAAATAATACACTTCTTCAAATATGTAACTAATTGTATTAAGTCCTTTGTCAGTTATGTATTTCAGAAATAGTTTCTTTCAGTCTGTTACTTTTCATTTTCTTAATGATACCTTTGAATGGTAGTGCCTTGGTATCTCTGATGAACACCAATTGACCATTAATGTGACGATTTACTTTTGGACTTTGTAATTTTCCTTTGGCTTATGTCCATCCTGTGCTAAGTAACACATGATATTGATTAATGTAGGTTTATAGTTAGTTTGGTAGTTTGAATATGTGAGACTTCCAATCATACTCTTTATCAAGACTGTTTTAGCTATTTTTGTGTCTTTGCAATTCCATATATATTTTAGGATCTGCCTTTCAACTACTGCAAAAATCTTTCTGGGCTATAGTAGAAATTGTTTTGAATATGCATGTATTTAGGGGAATTACCATCATAATAATGTCTTCCAGTTCCTAAACATGGGCTATCTATCCATTCATTTAAATATTTCTTAATATCTTTCAATAGTATATTAATAGTTTTCATTACAAATATCATTAACTTCTTTTACTAAGTTTATTCCTAAGTATTTTATTATTTGTGATACTATCATGAGTGGAATTTTTAAAATTTCATTTGTAGATTAATTATTGCTACTATATCAAGATATAATAGATTTTTATATTATTATTATATTTTGTACCCAATAGGGTCTGTGTGTGTATGTGTGAGCACAACTGTGTGCATGCATGCATATGTGTATCCTAAGGATGTTTCATATAAAAGACTGTGTCATTTACAAATAGAGTTTTACTTTTTCCTTTCCAAACTGGACGCCACTATCTCTTTTTCTTGCCAGATTACCAGGCTAGAAACTATAATACAGTGTTGAATAAAAGTGGAAACAGCAGAAATACTTGTCTTATTCCTCATTTTAGGGGCACAACTATCAGTCTTTCATTATTAAGTATAATATAGTCTGTATTTGATTTTTAGAGACACTTTATCAGACTGAGAAAATTATTTTCCATTTAGAGCTTCCTGAGAGTTATGATTGAGGGCATGGTTTTGTCAGATGTTTTTCTGTACATGTTGAAATAATTATGTAGTTATTGTCCTTTATTCTATTAACATGGCATATTACAATTTTTCCAGCTTTATTGACGTGTAATTGACATATAACTTTGTTTAAGTTTAGGTGTGTAATGTAATGATTTAATACATGTATGTATTCATAAATGATTACCACTATAAAGTTAGTTAATACAGCCATCAGTTCACATAGTTACCAATTAATTCCTTGTGTGTGATGAGAACATTTATTTACTTTCTTAACAACTTTTAAGTATACAATACAGTATTATGAACTATAGTCACTGTTCTGTATGTTAAGATTTATTTGCCTTAGAACTGCAAATTTGTACCCTTTGGCCAAGATCTCTCCATTTCTCCCACCTCCCCAGCAACCACCATTCTACTCTGTTTCTGAGTTCAACTTTATTATGTTCCATATTTGCCTTTTACTGTCTGACATTTCACTTAGCATAATGCCCTTAAATTTTATTCATATTGCTGCAAACGGCAGAAGTTCCTTGTTTTTGATGGCTGAATAATGTGTTTAGGTGTGTGTATGTATCACATTTTACTTATCCATTCATTTATTGACAGATACTTAGGATGTTTCCATGTCTTTGCCATTGTGAATAATGCATTTAATCTATAGACTATTTTGGGTAATATGGACATTTTAATGATATTAATTCTTTCAATCCATATACACAGTATATTTTTTCATTTCTGCTTGTTTTTTATATGGTTTCAATATATTCACTAACTTCTCATTTTGTTCAGCTATTTTTTCCCTATTTTGTTTAGTTGGTTATTTGTGTTCTCATGGACTTTATTGAGCTTAAGATGATTACTTTGAATTCTTTGTCAGATAATTCATTCATCTCCATTTCTTTGGTGTTGGTTACTGGAGCTTTATTAATTTCTTTTGGCAGTGTAGATTTGCCTGATTCTTCATGACCTGTGTAGATTTGTGTTGGTGTCTGCATCTGAAGGAGCAAACACCTCTTACAGTCTTCACAGACTTGTTTCAGCAGGTAAAGACCTTCTGTGTGTTACTCTGGTGTTACCTTTGACGTCACAGTTGTATTGGGTTGGACTCAGGTTATGAGGCTCTTGCTGGATCTGCAGTGAGTTCTGTAGCTTGCATGCTTGTTACCACGGGCTCAAGTTTGCATGGACTTCTCTAGTCCTGGAGAATGGGACTTCCTCCAGTATCTTTTTCATTCAGTATCACTGGGACAAAGGTACACTTCAGGATCTGTTATGTCCTCTGGCAATGTGCCTGTTATCAGATAGGTGGACTGGTGTGGCTCCTACTATGTCCCTTAAATGGTTCCTGCCATGTCACTGAGTAGGTCCCAAGGTGGGCAGTATTGGCCCTGGATAGTGTCTGCGAAGGGCTAAACCCAAGTCCTAGGGCTATTTCAGGGTGCACAGACAAGAATGAAGTCCACATACCTGGCTTTCTAAAAACATATGGGTATGTCTCCCACCATGTCCCTGGGTGAATTGAACTGCTTTTTACATGGCTGGAGGGGCTGGCATTGAGTACACAGTCATTTCAGGATGTCTGGGGGCACAGATGTGTCTCCTTAAAGGTTTCTGTGCCAGCAGAATTGCTGATGGACTGTGGTTTGGAGGGGCTGAAGCTGAGTACAAGGCCCTTTCAGAATGACTGGGATTGTAGATAGGAGTGTCTCCTGTGGGTCATATACCAGCAAGGCTGCTCATGAGTTGCAGTTGGGAGGAAGCTGGGGCTGAGTACCCAGCCGTTTCAGGATGTCCAGGGCACAGATGGAATTATTTCCTGTCATATCCCTGGGCCAGCAGAATTGCTGGCAGATTGAAGCTGGGAGGGGTTGGAACCAAGTATAAGACCCTTTCAGGATCTCTGGGGGTCATAGACTACCAGGGCCCTGAGCAAATAGTACTGTTCACATACTGAAACTAGAAGTGGTTGGAATCCAGTTACAGGGTCCTTTTGGGATCTACAGTTAGAGTTTGGGAAACAGGGGCTCCCAGACTATAGCCAAGATGGAAGTCAGTTCACAGACCACTTCAGTGTTGACTGCCTGGACTGTATACCCATTACCTGAGGCATGGGTAGACATGACTCTTCTCAAGTCCCTTGGCATATGTGCTGGTGTCAGGACCAATGCCAAATGAGGTGGTAGCCTAGTCCTCAGTGGTATGGAGCTATTTCTGTGTCTGTGGTTGGGTCTAATGACCACAGTTGGAGAGTCAGCTGCCTGGGTGCAGGTCTGCTATCAGAATGGTTCTCCCCAGTCTTGGATTCTACTGGCATTTCACAATATCCTACCTGGATCCCAAAGCTCTTACAAAGGCACTTTAGTCCAAGGATTTTGTCAAGTTATTGTTGCTAAGGGAGGATACAAGTGAGGGAACCTCTTATTCTACCATCTTACTTATGTCTGGTATATTACATTAATTAATTAGCAGAAGGTAAACCAACCTTGCATTCTTGAGATAATTCTTACTTGCTCATGGTATATAATCCTTTCTTTATATTGATTGATTATGTTGTGTCTTTCTCTCTACATCAAATACACCTCTTAAACTATTCCTATTTAACTTCATACTTCAGAAGAATTAGGGACCAAATAAAATATAACACATACTTATATGGTTTCACATTTTTATTATAAATATGTATATGTAGATATATACGTGTGTGCATAAAGGTATGTATGTATGTCTTATTTCACATGTTATGTTATATATAAATGTTTATGCATAAATGTATATATATTTAGCAATAAAAGATTTTGATGCACCTAAGCTGAATACTTGAAAATATTTCAGTATTTGAATTAGCAGGTGTATTAGTGTTCTTTGCTTGGCAACATAAACTGGATTTTGAGAGGGGCAACACACTTCCATGAGTTTTAGCATGAGAGCCCCACCAAGACCTCACTGTGAAGATTAGCAGGGAAACTAATTCATTTTCCAGGAGGTGGTGAGGTAAAATAACATTTTGAATTATACCCAGAGCATACTATTCTTCTTAAAAATGACCTTCCATCAGGGGAAGCTATTTTACAAGACTTGGGTTTACCAATTTGAGATTATTAGAACCTAATAAACATGGGGGCATGTAAATACAAAACCCCAGCATGCTTTAGTCTTTGACACAGAGGAAAAGGAAAAAATCAAATTATAGGCCCCTTTAGCCTTTTCAAGGGAAGAAAAATACCCAGCTCCAGCCCCCTCCAGCCTTCCATGTCAGGGAAGGGAAATACTAATTTTCAGCCCCATGTACATAAAGGAAGAGTGTTGAAAAAGGAATAAGTGAAAGTAAAATAAAATCTCTTAATTTCCTTATTCTTAACTGATATAACAGATAAGTTTTCAAAATTATAGTAGCAACAAAGTATTTGGTGATTACAGAATATGGAGACATGAAATATACACAATACTATAAGGGACTGGAGGGAGGAATCAGGAATACCTTGTTATAAGGTACTTGTGCTACCTGTGAAGTAGTATAGTGTTATTTTAAAGTGTACTTAGATAAATAGTAAATATATTTTTCAAACCCTAGGGAAACCTCTAATTTTTTTTAGAGGCCAGAAAAATCCATGCATATATGGTCAATTAATTTTTGACAAAGGAACCAAGAATATACAATGGGGAAAGAACAGTCTCTTCAATAAATGTTGCTAGTGAACTGGACAGTCATATTCACATGCAAAACAATGAAACTGGATCACTGTATTGTACCATCCACAAAAATTAACTCAAATGGATGAAATATTTGAATGTAAAACCTGAAACCATAAAAATCCTAGAGGAAAACATAGGTGGTAATCTCCTTGACATCAGCCTTGGCAATGATTTTTTTTTTTACTCGACACTGAAATAAAGGCAACAGAAGAAAAAATAAACAAATACAACTGCATCAAACTAAAAAGCTTCTGCACAAAAATACCATCGATGAAATGAAAAAGGCCACATATCAAATGGGAGTAAATATTTGCCAATTAAATATCTGATAAGGGGTTAATATCTAAAATATAAAGATCTTGTATAAAATATACAACTCAATAGTGAAAAAAAAACCACACCAAAAAACAAAATATAAAACAATCTGACAAAAATATCCCTAGAATCTGAGCAGGCATTTTTGCAGAGAAGACATACAGATGATCAACAGGTACTCAACATCATTAATTATTAGTGAAATGCAAAACACAATGAGATATCACCTCACACCTGTTACAATGTCTATTCTGTAAAATACAAGTGTTGGTGAGGCTGTGGAGAAGAGGGAACATTTGTGCACTTGGTGGTAGGAATGTCAACTGGTACAGCCACTAGGGAAAACAATGTAATGGTTCTTCAAAAAAATAAAAATGAAATTACCATATAATCCAGCAATTCTATTTCTGGATATTTATCTGAAGGAAACTACATGAAAAGATATATATACCCCTATGCTCACTGCAACATTATTCACAATTGCTAATACATGAAAACACCTAAGTGTCCATCAAAAGATGAATGGAAAAAGAAGATGTGGTGCATCGTTCAGCTATAAAAAGAAGGAGATCTTGCCATTTGCAACAGCATGGATGGACCTTAAGGATGTTATGCTAAGTGAAATAAGTTAGAAAGAGAAAGACAAATACCATATAATCTCATTTATATGTGAAATCTAAAAAAAAACAAGCAAACAAAAAAAAATGCACTCATAGACACATAAAACTGACTGATGGTTGCCAGAGGTTGGGGTGGGGTGGGCAAAATGGGTAAAGGTGGTCAAAAATTGCAAACTTCCATTTATAAAATATGTTACAAAAAAAAGACCAGGCAGTGCTGGCATAAAGATAGGCATATAGATGAATGGAATTGAATTGAGAGACCAGAAATAAACCTTTGCATTTATATTCAGCTGAGTTTTACACATGTGCCAAGGCAATCCAGCAGGAAAATTAAAGTAGTCTTTCTCACAAAGGGTGTTGAACCAGGTGGATATCCAAATGCAAAAGAATAAAATTGGGTCACTTCCTCATGCTTTATATAAAAATTAATATAAACCAAATACAAGAGCTAAAATTACAAAATTCCTAGAAAAAAACACTGGTGTCAATTTTGGCTTAAGTGACAATTACTTAGGTAAAAAAATAAAAAACCCAACCAAAAACAAAAAACTGGACCACACAAAAATAAACATTTTTGTGTTTCAAAGGAAAACATAATGAAAGTAAAATGATAACACAGAGCAAGTGAAACAAATACTTACAAACTGTATATCTAATAAGGAGTGAACATCCAGAATATTAAAAAAAACCCTGAAAATTCATCAATAAAAAGACAAACAAGCTTTTTAAGTGAGAAAAAAAGTGAACAGACATTTATCCAGAGAAGATATTCAAATGCCCAATCACACATGAAAAAATGCTTAACAGCTTATTCACTGAAGAAATGCAAATCTAAAGTACAGTGAGTTGTCACTTTACACACACATATTGATGTGGAGAAAGTGGAACTTCCTTCCAGTGCTATTGGGATTTTAAAATGGTGCAGCATTTCTAAGAACAGTTTGGGAGTTCCTTGAAATATTAAACATAGAGGTACCATATGGCACAGCACTTCCAATCCTATGACATAAACGAGAGAGATGAAAGCATATGTCATGTTTGCATAAAAGCTCATTTAATATATATATTTAAAGCAGTAATTTTCACAATTCCCTCAAACTGGAAACAGTCCTGTATGGAGTAGTTTTGTGTGTCAACTTGTCTAGGCTGTGGTGCCCAGTTGTTTGGTCAAACAGCAGTCTAACTGTTATTTATTGTGAAGCTATTTTTTAGATGAGACTAAAATTTAAATCAGCAGACGTTGCATAAAGCAGAATCCCTCCATAATGTCAGTAGGCCTCATCCAGTCATTGGGAGGCCATAAGAGAAGGGATGGAAGTCCCCTAAGGAGGAATGAATCCTTATCTCCAGACTGCCTTTGGACACAGGACTGCAATAACAACTCTTGCCAGAATTTGCAGGCTGCTGACCTTCCCTGGGGATTTTGGACTTTCCAGCTCCCACAATGGTGTGAACCAATTTCCTCAAAATCTTTCTTTCTATTGGTTCTGTCTCTCTCGAAAACCATGACTAATGACCAATACAGAATTTGGTACTGAGGAGTTCTGGAAGAATAAAATATCTTATGGATGAGTTCTCTGAATTGGTTCTTGGATATCTGGAATTGGTTCTGTAATCTGATATTTAAAAGCACTTAAGGATTCTTTTCCCAGTAGTAAAGAAAACACTGATAGTCCACAGTATGATGTAGCAATAAAGATACACAAAATCTATCTTCAGATATCCTTATCAAATACTGATAAATGGCAAGCTTCTGAATGACCAGGTATTTGATACCTTAGGAAATTTTTGTCTAACTAGTGAGTATAATAAGATTGGCTGGTTGCTCCTAATTAAGGTGGACAGAGTTGGGAAAGAAAAGTGTGAACTCAAGGATTTGAGTTCCTAGCTCAAGCATGGCATAGATTGCCTGAAAGTTTCTCTGTCTGTCCTGAAATAAACCCTCATTTCCTGTAACTGCAGATCAGAGATTGTTGCAAACCCAGAGTATCATCCTGAAAGTGGCTGTTTTCAACAGAAATTGAATCACAAGCTTGCATGATATCTGCTGTCAAAGTGAGTCACCAAACCAATTCTGTGTTTTTCTCTTGGTTCCTTAATGTATAGAAGGAACATACATACTCAGCCATTTATGGTTCCCTGATCTGTGGAGTAAGGGCTATTAATGTGGGAAAAGGCCAAATGAAAGCCACTAGAACTGCCCCTACCTATGAAAATAGTAAACCTAAAGCTAAACAGAATTCCTGGAGGGATTACAGAAATTAGTTGCACCATTATGAACTTGAAAGGTCTGGTGGTGCTGATTCCCACCGTATCTCCATTCAATGTGCCTATCTGACCTGAGCCAGAAAGTGATGGATCTTGGAAAATGGCAATGGGTTATGATAAGTTTATCCAGATGGCGATTTTGCAGCTGCTGTACCACATGCGGTTTCATTGTTTAAGCAAATTGACATATCCTCTAATACCTGATATACAGTTATTAATCTGCCACAGGCCTTCTCTTGATACCTGTTAGTAAACACTATGAAGTAGTTTGCTTTCAACTGGCAAGGCTAGAAGTACAATGTTACTGTCCTACTTCAGAAATATATAAACACTTCAGCCCTTTGTTATATTGTATTTTGCAATGAACTTGGTTGCTGTTCCCTTTTCAAGGCATGACACTGATCCATTACATTGGTGACTATGCTGGCCAGACCTAGTGAGCAACAAGTATCAATTACTCTAGATTTAGCAGTAAGAAATTTGCATGTCTGTGGATAGGAAATAAGCCCAACAAAAATTCCATGATTTGTACTTCGGTGGAATTTATAGGAATTCAGTGATGTGGGGAATGCCATGCTATCCCTTCTAGGGTAAAAGATAAGTTGCTATACAAAAACGCTCCTACAACCAAAAGAGAGGTGCAATGTCTAGTCCTCCTCAGATTTTGGAGGCAACATATTTCTCAGTACTCCTGCCCATTCATGAAGTGACCCAAAACTTTAATTTTGAGTGAGTCTGAGAACACAAAAAGGCTCTGCAGCAGATTTCTGATACTAGAGCCATGTGATCTAACAGATCCAATGGTGCTTGAACAGTCAGTAGAAGATAGAGATGCTATTTGGACTCTTTGGCAATCAGTTATAGGTGAATCTTAGTGCAGACAGACAATTTTGGAGTAAAGCACTGCCCTCTGTGGTTAACTATTCTCCTTTTGAGAAACAGCTTTTGATTTTCTAGTGAGCCTTGGAAGAGATTGAATGATTAATCCTGAGCCACCAAGCATTCTGAGCTGTCTATCATGAACTGAAATTGCCTGACATATCATATCATAACGTTGGGTGTACTCAACCACACTTCATCATCAAATGGATGTGGTGTATGTAAGGTCAGGTGCATGAAGACCCCAAAGAATAAGTTACATGAAGAAATGGTCCAAATGTCCATGGTTCCCACTCCTATGACATTACCTTCTCTCTTCCAGCCTGCATCTATGGTTTCATGGACAGTTGACAGAGGAAAAGTGGGGAAAGGTTTACAAGAGATTCTTGTAGAAGGGACAGCTGTAGCACTACATTCCTTCTCTGGAATATCCCTGAAAGGCAATGGTAAAGGCAATGAAATCCTCCCAGTAGGCAAAATTTCAGGCAACATAAATGACTGTTAATTTTGCTTAGAAGGAGAAATGACCACATGTGCAATTTTATACTGACTTATAGACTATGACAAATAGTTTGGCTGCATGGTCAGGGACTTGGGAGAGAAATGATTAGAAAGTTGGCAAGCAGGAAATCTCGGGAAAAGATGTATGGATAGACTTCTATGAGTGTGTGTAAAATATGAAGATATTTGTTTCCCATATGAATGCTCACTAAAGGGTGAGCTCAGCAGAGGAGGATTTTAATAAATCAAGTAGATAGGATGACCCATTCTATGGATATGTCTGCCTCTTTTCCCTACCAGTTTTGTCATTGCCCAGTGGGCTCAGAACAAAATGACCATGGTGGCAAAGTTGGAGTTTTTGAAAGGGCTCGGCAACACGGACTTTTCTACTCACTGAGGCTGACCTGGGTACAGCCATAGCCGAGTGCCTTATCTGGAAACAGCAGAGACCAACACTGAGCTCTCCAATTGGCATCATTCCTTGGGGGAGCTCAGCCAGCTACCTGGTGGCAGGTTGATTACATTGGACTGCTTCTGTGGAAGGGACAGCATTTTCTTGTAACTGGATTAGATACTTACACTGGATGTCAATTTGCCTTCCCTGCATGAAATTCTTTCGCCAAAACTGGCATCCCTAGACCTACAGAATGTCTTATGTACTATCATAGTATTCTACATAGCATTGCTCTGATCAAGGAACTCACTTCACAGCAAATGAAGGAGCAATGGTCCCATGCTTATGGAATTCACTGCTCTTACCATGCTCCCCAACTTTCTGAAAATGCTATCATTATAGGATAGTGGGATGGCCTTTTAAACACTGTTACAGCACCAGCTAGGTGGCAACACTCTGTAGGGTTGGGGCCAGATTCCTCAGGATCCTCTATGTGCTCTGAATGACCATTTAATATATGATTCTGTTTCTCCCATAGCTAGAGTTAATGGGTCCAAGAATCAAGGGGTTTAAATGAGAGTAGCAACACTTACTTTTACCCTTGAGTGATATCATAATCATCACCAGACTATTTTATTTGTTTTGTCACAAGAGGAAATGAATGACATATGGGTAAATGTACTTTCCTGTTTATAGATAAATTCTTCCAGTTTTATTTAATTTGATACCAGAATCATTAAACAATTTATTCAATTATAGCTTTATTAATCCCACTGCATTTGTCTTTATAAATAACATTTTTATTTTTATAATACCTAGAAATAGATTTTAATTTTCATATTATTGGTTAGGCTACTTGCTGAAAATCTATACAGCTGAGTATTGTCTCCATGGATCAGTAATGAATTATTTATTTTAATTTTTATCATATTTGATTTAGGACAAAAGAGCTAAGAGCTACTTATGACACGAGTATCTTTTACACATAAATATGTTTTCTTCTTTTCTCTAGTTTTTTTTATTACAAATAAAACTGCCATGTATATTTTTGTAAAAGTTTATTTAATTTCTCTTCTGTAAATATCTGAGAGTGAAATTACTGGGTTATAAGGTAGGTGTAGGCTTAAAATTTTTTAATGTTTATATTTGAAATATTTTTTTTGGATTTACAGAAGAGTTTAAAATATAATACAGGAAGTTCCCATGTACTTTTGCCTGCATTTCCCTGATGTTAATATTGTACGTAATCATAGTGCATTTATCAAAATTTAGAAATTAACAGTGGCATATTGTTATTAACTAAATTAAAATATTACTCATATATCTTTAGATTTTTTTCTCCCAATGTCCTTTTTCTGTTCTAGGATTCAATCCAGGATATCACATTACATTTAGTTGTCATATCTATTTTTCTTAAGTACAATAATATTAATGAAGTAAAGTTCCTGAAAGTTTATGTTATATAATTAATTTCTGGCTTAAAGAGAAACAAAAGATTCATAAAATCGAAACCTGCATTTTAACATATGTTGTTTAACTTATTTGAGTAAGTCTTTAATCATACTAAATTGGCAGAACTCAGGATGTTCCATTGTGCCCAGAAAGTGATTAACCAAGTTATGTTCTACAATAAATTATTTCTTCTATTGTCAAATGTATTATTGGCTGAAAGAAACAATAAAGTATTAACAGATAGTTGGGATGTTCACCCAAATGCCCAATATTTAAACATGTCAAAAGGCAAGAGGAGATGAAAGATAATGAAAAAGTAATGGCAAGGTAATGCTGTGCCATTAATTAGAAAAACTTAATTCTGAAAGTTATTCTTACTTTGCTTATTCAACAATGCTTGGTTAATTAATTACACAGCATTAAGGGAAATAAGAAAACACTTTTATTTATATATTTAATAGAAGTGTATATAATACTATGTACCAAGCAATGTTTAAAACAAATCGCTATTAGCAACTCATTTAATTTTCATAATACTTCTGTTAACTAGGCATTAGTATCACTTTACTTGAAAATAAGATACAGAGAGGTTAAGTAATTTGCCTAAATATTTAAAACTGTAAGTGGACAAGACAGAATTTCAATATTGAAATCTGATTTCAGTCCATGTCTTGCAAGTAATAGTCTCTAATAATTATAAATATAAAAATTAGATAAATGTTATTAGTTTTACTATGTACTAAATACTCTTACCATGTGTTACTGCATTTAACATTCATAATTCATCCTATGACATAGATACTATTATCATTCCTATTTTATAGCTGAAGAAACTAAATCACAGTGATTCATATCATGCCTAATATCACATAGTAATACATGGTAGAGTACATATTTGATCTCAGAGAATTTAATTCTAGAGCCTGATGTCTTAACTGCTATATTAATAGTTAAGAGAATTATTTTTTGAAATAGACACAGTTTACATTGTAGATTCTAGATGCAGGATTATCACAGTGATTAAGGGCTCTTAATCTTATTTATTTACAGATTGTATTCTATGATTTTACCTAAATTAAGTCACAAAATGCACAAATGCACTATAAGTCCTGCAAAGAAAATAATAATAAAGTAAGCAAAATAAGGGGTTAACATCCAAAATACATAAAGAACTTGCATGCCTCAACACCCAAAAAACAAATAAACCAATAAAAAAATGGGGAAAGGATCTGAACAGACCCTTCTCCCAGGAAGAAATATGGATGGCCAACAGGCACATGAAAAGATGTTCCACATCGCTAATCATCAGGGAAAAGCAAATTAAAACTACAATGAGATATCACCTTATACCACTTAGGATGGCCAA
>JAVSCE010014710.1:0-38543 GCA_032199065.1 Smutsia gigantea | reverse complement strand
GGTCAGTGTGTGTTTTTGACACAAAAAGTGGAAAGGCAAGATGGTTGCCAGAAAGACTTATAAAACAGGTAGATAACCTTACCCATTCATCCAGAGGGGATGAAACCCCCTGAGATCACATCTTCTGTGCCAGCCCTTATTGGAGGAAGAGGATCAGCATGCACAGATTCCTGAGAAAACGATACAGCACGTTGACTGCTTGGACATCTTGTAGGGCAAAGTAATTAAATCTCCAGAAACAACAGTCAATCCTGAGAGAAAACCCCTTTTTTTGTCTTTCAGAGCCATGAAATGGGACACTGAACATCTCAAGTGGAATCTTCTGCTCCTGATCACCGGGACAGGCCTCATCGTCATCATCGTAGCCGTCCTCACCCTCATTATAGGAGAGCTGATAAAAGAACTCTCGCCATGCAATTGTACATCCTCCTAGGACTGATCTCCATCGTGGCTGGAAGGCATACGCCCATAAAACAAACATGGGAAGTTATCTACCTTGCAGCTGGAAAGACACTGTACAGCATAACCAACTCATCGTTTGTAAAGGATGCATGGTGGCCTCCTTGACGGTTCACCTAAAGGACATACTAGGATATGAAATAACAGGTACGGACAGGACTATGACGACCCTAAATGGATTCTATGCTTGCCCCGGCGATGGTCCTAATAGTTGTGGAGGCATATACTGGGGATTTTGTAAGTATTGGAGTTGTGTCACCAGCAATGATGGAGGAAAAAGGTGGGGAACCAAAAGCAGAATAATAGATTGGAAGTTTTTTAATACAGGATGGGAAAGCAACTGTAAGTTTCAACATAGATATGACAAGGGAAAGAACCAACAATGTACTTCCCAAGTAAATGTCACTTTTATAGATGGCAAAGATAAGGTAGACTGGACTAAAGGAATGTACTGGGGACTTTGGCTATACAGAACACCATATATATATAAAGTTCTCCAAATAAAACGTAGAGAGGAAGCTATAACCATAGTTGTAGGGCCTAATACGGTACAAACCAGCTTTATTCAATCTGGCGGTCCGAGCCTAGCTAATCCCGGAGTTGATACCAACCCCATTATTGCTAACAACTCAACCAATCATAAAGCTTCACCTAATGCCACCCAAGACAATTCCACCCATAAGGGAAAAGTTTCCCTAAATCCATTATGGACCTTAGTAAATAATACCTTCCTGGCAATCAGTCAATCTAACCCGAATTTTACTAAATCATGCTGGCTATGTCTCACCCCCGAGCCATCGTTTTATGAAGGAGTTGCAGTGATAGTTAATACTAGCTTGGTGGAAGCCACTCAGTGTCTCAACAAATCTGGCCTCGCGTTGCCCGTATCACAACAGGGCCTATGTGTAGGTCAAGTACCAACAGGAAAGAAACATCTCTGCAATAGAACCCATACTTGGAGTAAGCCTGAGGGTGGCAAATTCCTTAAACCCGGTAACGGGTCAGTATGGATTTGTACAACATCAGGGACTATGCCCTGCCTGAGTGATAAATTTGATAATGACACAGACTTTTGTGTTGCTGTACTTGTAATTCCTCGAATAATCTATCATTCAAGTTTAGACACCTACCCTGTTACCCATCATAAGAGAGAAGTTGGTACTTTAACAGCCGCTGCTTTACTGACCCTTGGCCTTGGTGGCCTCGCCACAGGTGCTGCCGCGCTAGGTACCCAGCATATTGCCCTTCAAGCTTTGCAACAGTCTGTTGATGAAGATCTGTCCTGCATAGAACAATCAATAAGTGCGTTAGAGAAATCATTATCTTCTCTAGCTCAAGTGACCCTCCAAAATAGGAGAGGATTAGACTTGTTACTTTTACAACAAGGCGGGCTATGCGTTTCTCTAGGAGAAGAATGCTGTTTCTACGCCGACCATACAGGGGTTGTAAAACAGAGTATGGCAGAGCTTAGAGAGAATATCAAAAGGAGAGAGGAAGAAAGAAAAAGTGAGCAACCATGGTTTGCACAGTGGTTTTCTTCTTCGCCTTGGCTGACTACGCTTTTATCTGCTATAGCAGGACCCTTAGTTGTCTTACTATTATTAGTAACCCTCGGGCCCTGCATTATAAATAGACTCCTCAGTTTCATACGAACCCAGCTGAATAAAATTAGTCTTCAGCCTATCCAGATCGACTATCAGAGACTTGATTTGGCCGATAGAGGACTCGCTGAGTCTTGTGATGATATCCCCTCAGCTCCTTACTAGAAAAATTTTCCTGGGTTGTTGCAAAAACGGCTCTGATCAAAAAGACATTGCTATGCAGCATGGTTTTGATTATTTTGGCTTGCCTTTTTGATAATCAACTACCTAGAAAAAGAATAATGTTAAACTTTATTAGACTTGTTACTCATTTGCCTTGCTTAGTATACCCTTTATTGATCAATTTATTGTTCCTTCTTTGGAGATAAGTTGTATCTGCTGTAATCTCTAGACATGTATAAGTTCAGGAGTCTCTTTGTCTGGTTAAACCACTACCCTGCTCATATCATCGTCCTCCCAGGCCTGGGCATCGCTTTCCTTGCCACACATTGGTACAACCACCATTCATTGCCACTGAGTGACATCGCATGGGCTGGTCAGCCAATGACGAGTAAGAGAGAGTCAATCACCCTGCCAACCTAAGACAGGCATACAACTAACGCTGTTGTGATTGCCAACAACGGGTAAGGGGGGGGCCGACTGCTCTCCAACCTAAGACAGGCACAGTCTCCTTCTAATGGCTGACGTGGGTTGTCCAATCTTTTGTCCAACGTGGTGCTCCTTTGCAGAGTTGCTGCCAATTTTCGTCTTTTGATAAAATTTAAAAGGGGGACATGTGGGGAGCGGATAAATCAGTCAGACTCCATTTTGTTATAAGACTCCATCTTGTTGTAGTTAGGTTTCAATTTAAGTCTTAAGTTTCAGTTACTCCTTCACCACACCTTCCCACCTAGTATTCTCATTTAAGTCCACTGCTGATGTCAGGGACAGCTGCGCATGCGCACAACTCGGTGCGTGACTGAACCGTACAAGATACCTTGTTAGCATAGTGGGCAACCAATCAGAAAAGACCACACCCTGTAATGTCTATATATTCTCTGCTCTAACCTGCAATAAACGAGACTTGATCAGAAAGCCTGTCTTGTCTCCATTCTCTGTGTCTTCTGTCCCTTCTCATTCGCGCACCCCCCTCCTTAGGTTCCCGTTGTTGACCCCGCGGCCAGGGGTTCACGTGGCAGACCTGCGGGCCGGGTCACCACAGTGATAGGGGTAGGGAAAGCTGACCTTGTCTATGACTACTTCAGGAATAACTTTAGTTTTATCCAACCAGACAACCCCCAAGAATTTTACAGACAAACCACACCCCTGAACCTTGTTGCTGTTCACAGCCCATGCTTCCACCTGCAGATGTTGCAGTAGTCTAAGAACTGCCCTGTGTAAATATTTAAGAGAACCGTACATGAGCACAATATCATCAATGTAGTGATACAGACACACCGTTTGCAGTTTCTTCCCTGTGGCCAAGTCCTGGGCTACAAGTCCATGACAAATGGTGGGACTCTGAAGGTATCCCTATGGAAGGACAGTAAATGTCCATTGCTGGCCTTCCCACATGAAGGCGAACTGTTTCTGACTTTCCTGTGCTATGTAAATAGAGAAGAAATCATTAGCAAGGCTCCCAACATAATATGTCCCCAGTTCATGACTTATTGTGTCCATAAGGGCTGCTATTGAGGGGACAGCAGCATGTAAAGGGGGTGTGATTTTATTCAATTCCCTATAGTCCACAGTCATATGCCAGGAGCCATCAGGCTTTTTCACTGGTCACACTGGGGAATTAAAAGGACTATGGGTGGTCTTTATGATGCCCACCTTCTCCAACTCCTGTAGAGTTTCTCCAATTTCCTTGTGCTCCCCAGACAATTTATATTGTTAGTATTTGTTACTCCCCTAGGTTCAGGCAGAGCTACAGGTGGGTGCTTAGCATGTCCCCTCAGAACTGCCTTTACCGCAGGTTCTCTCAGTCTGAACTCACCTGCAGTGGTCTGTAACCACAGGCCCTGCAGGATATCCACCCCCAAAATATATTCAGGGATGCGAGAAATGTACACAGTATACTCCTTTCAGAGTAAAAACCCTATCCCCAAGGGATTTGGGCTTTCTTCACTCAAATTGCCTTACCCCCATAACTATCTATCACAGTAGGGGTCCAAGGAAAATGCTCAGGGTTGCCATAAATCAAATAACATTCAGCTCGTGTCCACCAACACCAGGATACATTGTACATTCACAGGGGACCAATGAATTGCTAATTCTACATGTGGCCTCTGGTCCCATCACATCCCCCAAGGTGGGGCCTTGACCCTACCCTCAGCTGAAACATGACACCCAATCATTGTCCTTGGGCACAGTGATGGAGCCTGAGTACTGTACCCCAGCAAGTCTTGCAGGGACACAGGCTGGTTGTGGTGCTTGGCCTCTGGCTTCCATGTCCTAGATCTTAGAGGCTGGAACTGCTGCTCTGGCTTTAATTGGTGCCACAGTTTCAATAAGATCCTATTGTGCTGCCCATCAAGTTTTTCTTTCACTATCCCAGATTTTATCAAATCAATATACATCTGGGTTCTTGAGACCTTCATGGGACCTTTTGCACCTCTACTTTCAGTTATAGCCTGTACTTCCTTCCATGCTCTTATTGTTTCAACCTCCCCTAGATCTACTAAAGTATGAGAGCCTCACTTATGAGTTGCCCTATATAGGGGTCAAGAATAGTCACTAGGGACCCAAAGAGAGATGGGGAAGCTGTATGAAGCACCAGATTTCTCATTCCTACTATGAACAACTCACCAGGGCCCTTAGGGTCCATATTATAGATGATATTTTCCATGCCCAATTCCCGCAACACCTGCTGGAGTTCTGTATATGTTTTCCAGCTAGTGGGTAAGTACGGTAAATCAACCTGATTAGGCCAAACTGCCCTGATGGCTGCTGTCAGCCAATCCAGAAGCATCCAATTCCCTGAGATGGCCACTTTGCAACCGCTGCCAGAGAGAAGGGTGAGTCATCAGGGCCAGTCTTCTCATTTCAGAAGCCGACATAACAATGTTTTCCACCCCCATACGCCAGAGACGCAAAAGCCATGTAGGCAGAGGTTCCAGTGGTTTCTGCCAATACCAGACGATCACGTCCACCAGCCCATCCTTGTATAGGGGTGGATCACAGAGTGCTCCACAACCTGTGGAGGGTCAGCTTCTCCCCTTCAGGAGCCCACAGCTGTTGTGTTTTTACTTTCTTAATGACAACAGGGTGGGCCTTTAATACAAGAAAGGCCGGTGCCTCAGGCAATGGCCTCTGCAACAGATGGGCTCTCGGCCCCACCCCCTCATCCTCTCCTGACACCTCTTCCACCACCAGCATCGCTGGAACTGAACGTGCCGTTCTTTCGTCCCCCTCCCCCAAGACCTTCTGCAAAGTGGACTCTCTGCTGTCTCCCCCCTTGCTGCTACTAAGGAGTTTTCCAGGAGTGCAACCCATCCTCTCAATAACTGTCTCTCTTCCTTAAGGGCAACCCATAGGTCTTCACCCAGTTCCTCCAAGCTCCTCCAAGTGTGTCTTTCTCCTGCTGAAGTCTATCTCTCGCTCCTCGATAGCCCTCTCTCTCTCCTTGATAACACTTTCCACTATCTCAATGAAAAGAGATCCTACAATGCCAGCTACTACACAGCCACTCAGGGCCTCTAAGCAGTCTTCTTTCCAATGGAGGACTAATTCTGCAGCTCCCAGAGTCTCCATTCTTCCCCAATTCTGGGGAAGGCCCCAACACTCTAAGGAGGTGCTTTACCCTAGACCAATTCACCACTAGGGGCTCCTCAGTTGGAAGCCCCATACATAGGGGTTCCCAAATAAAGCTGCACCCTCTACCACTGCAGCCACTGGGGCCTCCCCACCATCCCTAGAGGCAGCCTGCCCAAGGGTCACACCCATGTAGACAGATTTCATGTTCAGAGGTCCTGCCAACTACAGCCAGATGTAACTCTGGGGGGAAAATCCCAGGGCAAAATACCTCTAAAACTGAAATCAGTCAAAGGGAAAAATAAAATTAAGAAACCCATTTATTTCTTAGAAGCAGTCATCCTGCATCTCTCTCTACCCGTCTGCAGCAGAAGAGCAAGCTCCACCCAACCTCTCTGGCCCTTGCTCACCCTTGTAATATTACCTATTAATATAGAGATGGACTAATTCTCTCCACCCCTTGGAAACTCCCATTGCTATACAGACACACTAAAGCCAAGCGAGAGATTCTGGAAATATTACAATTTTACCCACAGCAACTAATAAAAATTTGTTCAAAAAATTAATGAATTAATTATTGCCTCCTAAATTTTTGGTTGCTTTAAATATGTTTTCTGCTTCACAGTAAACTGCTCAAAGAGAGTCATCGAAGTTTTAATGAGCCCTCATGTTGGAGGTGCTTGCAGAGATGACTCCAGCATGACCTGACAACCTAATGGAGAAAGAGCATGGAGAAAAATTAGTACAATTCAACATTAAACATGTCATGATGTACAAAATGAGCATATTTCTTCGGAAACACAAAGGAGGAAGGTGTTAAGTCAGTTTGGCTGTATCTGGATAGACATGTCAGAGAAGATGAAACTCCAACTGAAGTTCTGAAACATGAACAAGAGGTTACAAGTGGCAAATAGGGGAAGGGTGATCAAGGAAGCCTGGTCAGAGAAGTGAGAAAGAATGCAATGATTTCAGTGTAGGGAAAGGGTGGGGCTGTTACCTTATTTCTCCATCACAGTTATTAAATGCATACAGTGGATGTTTAATTAACATTTGTGATTTGACTTTTGGAGAATGGTCAGAAATGTGGAAATAACAATATGTAAGGTATCTTGGTAATGTCAGAATAAGAGAATAAATAGAATGAGCTTTCTTCCATTTTCACTATTCACCCATATTGGAACAATTTTATTTGACATAACTTTAATGAAACACTAATAAGAATAACATTTCTGGGCCTCCCCATATGTTTGGTCAAAACAGCTTGCATTTGAAACCTCTCTGAAAAAGAGATTCTGAGTTTTAGCTGAAGGTTAACTCATGAAATTAAACAAAAATTTTTCCCTATTAAACTATTCTCCAGAAATATCTTCAAGTTGAGGCTAATGTTTTCCCCCAGAACTTCTGTATTTCTGGCCTGAGAGAAGGAGAGGGTGACATTCTCTGAGCTTTATGCTAACACTTTTAAACAAATCCTCAATTACTCTCCTTTGAAAGTCAAGTGTGTCTACTTTACACCTGTTACTGATCCTTGGCATGCTTCTATCCAAGAAAAATAAGCATCAGAGTTCCCTGCTTTTGACTATTTACTGAGTCAAAACATAAAATGTAAATAAACACAGTTTATCACTTTAAAAATATTGTCCCACTCTAAATCTCTTTTGTGGCTTAGAATTGTTATCAGGAAGCCAATCCCTCACTGTTTCCTCAATTTTTAGAGAATTGAAAAAGTTAGCAAAGGAAGTCAAGTTATTTATATTTCAAGAAGAGAAATGTTTAATGTTTAATACTATACATGAATTCTCAAATACTAGGATAATTACTGAATTGCTGCTTATGGAAAAAATGGAAGAAAGGAACATATTTATAAAGGTTCTCTCTCTAACACAATAGATTAGGCTTCTAGAAGTGGGTAAGGATCAGGAGCAAATTATACAAGCCTATGCTTTGCTTATATAATGATTTTAAGTAAACAGAAAATAAGCAAAAGGTTTAATGATGGGTATTTTAAGTGAATAACTTCAGTTTTCATACATAAGACTCACCACCCCTTTGTATAGCTTGGTTTTGCTTCACAGTTTCCTGTTAATATATTAGTACTGCTAAGTAGAAAGACAGATATGAGTGGGATGAGAAGAGGGTGGAACCCACCAAGAACTCAGGGAGTTAATCAGATTAAGCCAGAGAGCCAGAAAGGACGGAGTTAATGCCCTTTGCAATGTGACTTCAATCCACATGCTCTGAATCTGGGCTGACCTTGAGACTTGCCTTAGCTAATGCAAGTGAGATAAGGCAGAGACATGAGACAAGCATCATGATTTTCTTTAAAAATGCTGAGATAAGCATAATAAGAACAGGGGGGACTTATCTTAAGGCAGGGCAAACAGTCTTAACTGATGTGTACCCAATACTTCAGAGTAGTCACTATCTTAGAGAGGAACAAAAGGTTTGTCTTACAGAATTACGTTGTCTCTCACCTGGGAAAGACATCGTGAGACCACCTGACAAGCTTACACACCCCCACCCTTTACCTTAATCCTATTCTTGAAAGGCTTAAAAGACAGAATCCTAAATCCTTCAGTGCACCTCATCCTCTCTGAGGTTGCCAGCTGTGGGTAAAATTGCGATATTTCCAGAATCTCTTGCCTGGCCTTAGTGAACCTCCATGTCCAGGGGCGGAGAGAACTAGTCCATCTCCATATCAATAGGTAATTACACGGGCCAGGGAGGGCTTATCTGGACTGGAGAGGTTGGGTGGGGTCCCATTTTGCAGCCGGGTGGCAAAAGACACGGATGAGCAGAAATGGATGACTGCCTGTAAGCAGCAAAGGGGTTTCTCCCACTGTGTTTCTCCCTTTGACTGATTTTAGTTCGGAGGCATTTTGCCCTGGGCCGGGAAGGTGTATCGCCCCCTGGAGTCACACCAGCACTCCCCTTTCTTGGAGTGCGCACTTTCAAAAGACTTCTCACTGCTCAGCGTATCCCACTCTGTCCCTGTGCTCTCCCAGGGGGTCTTTGTCGCTTGGCTGTGCCACTCCATCTTCCAGACTTCAAGCATGAGTCTGCACTCTCTCTGTCCTACTCCAGATAAGCAAGGAAAACTGCCTTTGTCTTTCTTGACTCTGGCCCACTCTACCCTTGGAATGTATTCAAATAAAACTTTCATTCTGGTTCACTACTGTCTCTGCCCTTCAATTCTTTGTTGCAGCGGGGTCAAGAACCAAGGAGACCAAACTCATCACCCCCGACAGTACGATTCATTATAGAAAGCATAGTATATACTGCACTGAAAATGAGACTGTCACATTAAAGGTTTGTTTATGTCTATGAGAATTACATTTCTGTGCCTAAGAATCCTAGGGTAGGATTCATCATTCCTGCTCTGATACTGAAGCACACTCCCTTTCAATAGAAATGTGTCTTTCACAATACTGAATAGATCTCAAAGGAAAAGTTGGGGAAAGCTGGGGACCCCAGAACTGAGGGACAATTTAGCACAAAGACGGGGCTAAGTGTCTCAGGCAGGGTTCTAGGCCCAGCTCCACCCCAAGCAGCTGTGGGACTTTGAGCAAGTCCCTTGAGAAATGTTAAACAGACTTGGAAGGAAACGATTGTTCTCAGACTCCTTCTAGCTTCAAATTACCAGGCAATGCTTCCATTATTAAGCTAGAATATACTTCTATGTTCAAGATTCAGTTGGAACCAGTGGATACAGTGAAGCAACACTTTAATGATTTAAGAAGCTATTCAACTGTCATAAAAAAGTAATTTTCTTTCTTCCAAACCTCCAGATGATTATGGAGATTTTTCTGCTGAGTTTCATTTCAAAAAGGCATTATGTGCATCAAGAGTGACACAGCCATAAGGAATTGTAGAAATTTTAATATCTGTTGATGTGGATGAGAAACTAAAATTTCCATATTTAAAACCATCAGATGACTTTTAAATGGATAACATTAAATTACTGTCAGAAATGTTCAATATTTTCTCATCTGTACACAGTTGTTTCTTGGTAGAGGAAAGCTGCAATCTAGTTTCTTTGGCTAAATAACTGTTTTGCACTTTGTCCCCAAGCTTGCTACTAAACTTGTCCCAAATGCAAGGAAATGAGATTAAATAATTTCTGGGGGGGGGGGGGTGCTCCAGAGAAAGAGAAACAGAGAAAGAAAGAATCAGAAAGGTAAGAAGATATCTCTGAAGGTTATATTTTAAAATTATTTCCCCAAAACTATGAGAGTTTGGCTTTTTAATGACACATATAAGCAAGATATTTGTAATGTGAAGTCTAAAACAAATAATCTTTTGTTCAATAATTTCTGAAATGACTTTCCAGTTGCTTTTTTTGTGTATTTATAATGTAATAGGTGAAAGTCTAACTGTCAGGACTGATTTTTCTTTTTTCAACCAACAGCATGAGAAAAAGTGAGAAATATGTAATCTTGCCTCAGCTGTCTCAGACCCAAATTGTAAAAAAGAAAGAACTATTGAGACATTAAGATGAAATCAGTTAAAACCTTTCTAATTTCTATTGAGAATGTAATGTTCTGTGAAAGGATGCAGGATTCTGAGAGTGGGACATCATGTCTTAAGTAGCTGTAGGGATAATTTGTAAAGAAAGCCAGTTGCCACTTACACTTAGTCTCTTATATTTTGTTACTGTTCTTTTCTCCAACAGATCTGAGCACAGTTCCCAGCACATATTAGATCTAAATATTTCTTGATTGAGTGCTTGCTAAAAGTAATAAATACCCAAGATTAATCAGCAACAACCAGTTTATCTAAACAGGTTCAATTATACCCAGCTAGTGAGAAGGTGGAAGAGAGTATTCATTCTTGCAGGGGAGATGGAGGCGGGTAGGAAGTGAGGAGGGAGGGATGGGAGACGAGAAGAAGGAGAAACATCTTCATCAAATTTGGAAAAAAATAAACCAGGGTTGCTTCTAGGTCCTTAGTCTCAGAAAGGCAAAGAGAAACAAGGGAAATGAGTGTTTATTGAGTGTCAGGGGCTGTTGTCATTTATGATACCATGTTGTGAGAGCTCCTCCACCTTCTATACTAACCACAAAACCTGTACTCACCCTTCCTCTTTCCTTTCCCCCCTCCTCTCTGCTAGAGCACAAGAACAAAAGGACTCCATCTTGTTGTTTACTTCTTCTTGGTCAGTTTCCCGCCACAGCTTCCCGCTAAGTCCTCAACCAGGTCCGTTGCTTACGTCAAAGACTACTGAGCATGTGCACAACTCGGTGTGTGATTGGACTTTGGAAGCTACCTCATTATCATAATGGGCAACCAACCAGAAAAAGCTACTCCCTACCACGCCCCTTCAAATGCTATATATTCCTTGCCTTTTCTGTTAATAAAGTAGAGCTTGACAAAAAACTGCAGGCTCTCCGTGTCATTTTGTCTCATCCCATTTCATAGGTAGTCGCGGCTCCCCCGAGATCTCCCACGTCTTAAGAAGCCCTCGCTGGCGAGGACAACTGGCGCCCAACGTGGGGCTCGAGGATCGTAGCCCGCCTACCTAGAAGAGAAAGTAGTCGCAGCTGCGCAGGATTCATCGGGCTATCAGCTCGAGAGCCGCCCGATCGGTGACGACGAAAGCGGACGGCTAACGGGTAGGTCCATTCGGACGTTCTCTTAACTCAAAATGGGACAGGAACTGTCTAAGGAGGCGCAGTTCTTAAAAGATATTCAACAGTGCCTCCGAGAGAGAGGGGCATATGTTAAAAAACAGGATCTCTTGAAGTTTTTTCAGTATATCCAGAAAGTCTGCCCTTGGTTCCCCCAAGAAGGAATCGTAGACCCCAAACGTTGGGACCGTGTTAGACTTTGCCTTCAGGCACATTATGAAGCTGTTGGGCCTGAGAAAGTCCCCATTCAGACCTTTTCATACTGGAACATGATAAATGACATTTTCTCTCATGCCAAAAACTTTCACCCCTCTGCAGCCCAAGCTGTTGTCTCCGCCACTAAATTTCTTACTACCACTCCTACTCCGTCTCGAGCGCCCTCTAGACACACTGTTGTAGACATCCCTCCTGAGGACCCTCCTCCCCCACCTTCTTCTCCTCTCCCACCTCCGCTCTCCTCTCCCCCTTCGCCTGTCCCCTCTGAACGTCCCTCTGAGAATCCTCCACCCGCGTCCATTTATCCCGCGCTCCCCATACAACCTCCTGCCTCAATGTGTTCTAATGATGAGCCTCTCCCCCCAAGAGACTCACTCGCTCATCATCCTGCAAACCCAAATCACCCCCCTCCATATGGTGGCCACAACCTCTCCTACCCCCCCCATTTTCATCAACCTCCACCTCTCTGTGCTCCTGTCATAGACCCACAGCTTCGCTCCCTAATCTCTCAGTCGCAGGCTGCACTTACTTCTGACATAAAAGACCTTAAAAACATGATTCAACTACAGACCGAGCGCAACGCTCTCGTTAAAGAACTCCAAAGCCTTCAACTCTCGCTTACCCAGCCTGTCAGCTCTCTTAACCTTCCCCAACACTTCAATCCGGTTCCTTCTTACCCTCCTAAATCTCATAAAAAACTCTCAGCCCCTAAGCATAAAGCTCCCTTTGTCTTTCCCGTTTGCACCCGTTCCTCAGATAACCCTGCCGCTGCCGACGGCTTATCTACCACGGCTGCCGCCGCGCCATTTGATAGTGAAAGTAACCATTCTCTCCGCATGCGCTCCTCCTCCTCCGAATGTGAGGCAGAGGAAGACGCAAAAAATAATTCCTCCTCTGATAATGAAAGCCATCCCCCTCCTTTCGTTTTACGGCGTCCTCGTTCGCTGCGTTTTAAACACCTTAAAGAATTGCAGCATGCAGTCTCCCAATATGGACCTTCCGCTCCTTTCACTCTATCGCTTTTAGATTCCATCTGTGAATCCCTTCACCCCACTCCGTCCACCTGGTTCCACTTAGTAAAAGCTGTTCTTTCTAGGGGAGATTACCTCCATTGGAAAACTGATTATGATGATCGTTGTCGCTCATTTATCAGCAGCTTGTCCTCTTCTCAAAAAAGGGCCGAGCGCTGGAACATCAATAAGCTTTTAGGTACTGAACCTTATGCCGATCTCGAAAAACAAAAACAGTTCAGCCAAGCCATCTTAACCCAAGTACAAGCGACAGCCTTAGCAGCCTGGAAAAATCTCCCTACTAAAAGTTCCACTTCTTCCCTATCCAAAATCAGACAGGGAACACAAGAATCCTATACAGATTTTGTGGGCCGCCTAACTGAAGCCGCTGAGCGCATTTTCGGCCCCCAAGAAAGTGAAAGCCCATTCGTTCTCCAATTAGCATATGAAAACGCTAATCCTGCTTGCCAAGCAGCGCTCCGTGGGAACCGCCGAGGAAAATCCCTTACAGACTTTATCAAACTCTGTTCAGGGATTGACTCAGCTTCACATGCCATCGGCATTGCAATTGGAGCAGCCTTATCCTCTAACAAAACCAATGTCTGTTTTAAATGTAAACAACCTGGACATTGGGCTAAAAATTGCCCTATGGCCACACAAGGGCAAGGACAAACCCAAGCCACTCAGAAAACAATTCCCAGCCCTGTTTTACCAGCTACCGTTTGCCCCAAGTGCCGTCGTGGCAAACATTGGGCTAATCAATGCAAATCTAAAACAGATATCGATGGACAGCCTATCAATCAAAGTCCATCGTTTCCCCAAACTCTAATACCTCACCAACAGCCTTCGGGAAACGAACCATGGGGCCAGCCCTCGGCCCCTCCCCAACTCCAACCTGCCCCGAGGGCATTAGGGCACAATCCTTACAGCGCGCCACCCCAGGGAGCGCAGGCCTGGACCTCGGTCCCTCCTCCCACACAATATTAACCCCTGAAGATGGGCCAACAATCATCCCTACGGGAATCCATGAGCCCCCTCCCCAAGGCATGTTTTTTCTTGTCATTGGACGAGCTTCATCTACCCTCAAAGGTCTTGTAGTTCATCCTACTCTAATTGACAATGACTATACAGGAGAAATCAAACTTATTGTATCTTCCCCCTTAGGAGCTACTCTTCTGTCTGCAGGTACTCGCATTGCACAAGCTATTCCCCTGCCTCTATCTTCTTCCACCTATCCTTCTCACTGCAATTACCGGGGAGCCTCCACCCCTGGTTCCTCAGATGTCTATTGGATGCAAAAAATTACTACTAATAGGCCCACCCTCCAGCTTAAACTTGATGGAAAAACCTTTCAAGGCATATTAGATACTGGAGCTGACGCTACAGTCTTATCCCAAACCCATTGGCCTCAATTATGGCCCTTACAGCCCTCATTAACCCATTTACAAGGCATTGGCCAGTCCAGCAATACTTTACAAAGTTCAAAATTTTTAAAATGGGAAGATTCTGAAGGAAACAGTGGCCTAGTTCGCCCTTTTGTAGTCCCTGGACTCCCCGTTAACCTGTGGGGAAGAGACATTTTAGAACAATTAGATGTTGTCCTTTGCAGTGGTAATGAATTTGCCTCCAGGCAACTGAGAAAACAGGGGTGGTCCCCTGGGTCAGGACTAGGAAAAAACTTACAAGGCAACCCCAGCCCCATAATAGTCACTCAAAAAACGGATAGAACAGGTTTAGGGTACCCCCAAACCCCTCAAAATTTTTCATAAGGGCTATTGACACTCCTGCACCTTGGGCTGATGCTATCACTTGGAAAAGTGATGAGCCAGTCTGGGTTGATCAATGGCCCCTCTCTTCTCAAAAAGCCCAAGCTGCTTATCAGTTGGTGCAGGAACAACTAGAAGCAGGACACATTGAACCCTCTACCTCCCCATGGAATACCCCCATCTTTGTTATTAAAAAGAAATCAGGCAAATGGAGGCTTTTACAAGATCTCAGAAAAGTAAATCAAACTTTGCAAATTATGGGAGCCTTACAACCAGGCATCCCGTCCCCCATCGCCATCCCTGTTGATTTCCACAAAATTGTCATTGATTTAAAAGATTGCTTTTTCTCCATACCCCTACACCCTCACGACAAAAAGAGATTCGCCTTTAGTGTCCCTGTTGTCAACTGTGTAGGCCCTATGCCCCGCTTTCAATGGAAGGTCCTCCCCCAAGGAATGGCTAATAGTCCTACACTCTGTCAAAAGTTTGTTGCTCAAGTCATTGATCCATTCCGCTCACAATACCCTCATATCTACCTCATCCATTACATGGACGACATCCTCTTGGCCGGACCTAACCATTCTGAAGTCCTCTATTTATCACAATTAATTATAAAAGCCTTAAGGGATCAAGGACTTCAAGTAGCTCCCGATAAAATTCAGTTACAACCCCCCATACCTTTTTAGGCTTTGAACTATTTCCCTATAAGGTAAAAACACAGAAACTCACCATTAGGACAGGACACTTACAAACTTTAAATGATTTCCAGAAGCTTTTAGGAGACATAAATTGGCTACGTCCTTACCTCCATATTACTACAGGAGACCTTAAACCTCTATTTAATATTTTAAAGGGGGATTCTGACCCCACGTCAAGCAGAAGCCTCACCCCTGAGGCTCAGGCTGCTATCGATAAAGTTTCCACAGCTATCCAGCAACAAGGAGTTTCTTACTATGATCCCACAAAACCTCTGCTCCTAATATTGTTTCCTTCCACTTTTACCCCTACTGGAATCCTTTGGCAGCAGGGACCTCTATATTGGATACATCTCCCTGCCTCTCCCTCAAAAATCCTCACTACGTACCCTTCCCTTATGGCAGCCTTAATCATAGAAGGAAGAGCAGCGACCCGAAAACTCTTTGGGAGAGACCCATCATCCATTGTCACTCCCTATGCAGAGAAACAAATAGAATGGCTTATGCAGAATGAGGACTCTTGGGCACTGGCCTGCATTGGCTTTCTGGGAACATTCTCATGCCATCTTCCCTCCGATAAGCTACTTCAATTTTTACAAACAACTCCACTTGTATTCCCCAAGGTTACTTCTTCCCGGCCTATTCCAAATGCCTTGCTGGTCTTTACTGATGGCTCTTCCACAGGTCTTGCAGCCATCCATTCATCTAAAAACCAAAAAACTCTCCAGACACCTTTTAAGTCCGCGCAGCTTGTGGAGCTATACGCTGTTCTGCAGGTGTTTATAGATCTCTCAGATCAGACCTTCAATCTATATACTGACAGCTCTTACGTTGCCCAATCTGTACCCCTTTTAGAGACTACTCCCTATATCAAACCTTCTACTAATGCATCTCCTTTATTCTGCGACATACAAAGGCTTATACTAACACGGAGACATCCCTTTTTTATAGGACACATAAGAGCCCATTCCAATTTACCAGGACCCCTAACTAAAGGAAATGATACTGTTGACCAACTTACAAGATTAGTGGCTCATGTATCTACCTCTACCCCCCTCACCCAAGCACAAGAAGCCCATAAGTTACACCACCTAAATGCTCAAACCCTTCGTCTTCAATTTAAAATCACTAGAGAGCAAGCTAGAGCCATTGTAAAAAACTGTCATAATTGTGTCATGTTTCTCCCTGAGCCTCATTTGGGAGTCAATCCCAGGGGGCTTACCCCCGGAGAGCTATGGCAGATGGATGTCACTCACATCCCCTCCTTTGGTGGTCTAAAGTATGTTCATGTTACCATTGACACATTCAGTGGTTTTATTTTTGCCTCTCTACAGAGTGGTGAGGCCGCCAAACATGTCATTTCTCATGTCCTCCAATGCCTCACTGTGCTAGGAGTTCCTAAATGTATAAAAACAGACAATGGTCCTGGGTATACTGCTAAAAACTTCAAAGAGTTTTGCCATTGCCTCCAAATAAAACATCTTACTGGCATTCCATATAATCCTCAGGGACAGGGGATTATAGAGAGAGCTCATCAAAAGGTTAAAAATCAAATTTCTAAACAAAAAGAATCATCCACAGAGCTCTCTAACTACTATAAAAATCCTAAAAATCTTCTCAATCATGCACTGTTCGTCCTCAACTTCCTAACAGTAGACGAACAAGGCAAGTCTGCAGCAGACAGACTATGGCATCCGGCCACTAAGGATACTTATGCTCAGGTCCTTTGGAAGGACCCCCTAACTAATCAGTGGCATGGACCCCATCCAGTACTTATATGGGGAAAAGGACACGCATGTGTCTATGATCAAGAACACCAGTCAGCCAGATGGCTCCCAGAAAGATTAATAAAATGTGTTAATAACATTTCATCCAGGGAAAGCAACCCCTGAGATTTCCCTTCTTTTACCTTGCAGAAAAATGCTGTTACAATTGCTTCTGCTCTGGCCGCCTCTCGTCCTTGGCACCCCCAAACAGCCATCTCCTCATCAGCTTTTCAACTTCACCTGGCAAGTTATTAATGAAGCGGGAGATGTTGTCCATTCCATCTCAAGCTTCAATTAATCCCTAGGATTGACATCTACTCAGCAGATCAATTCTTCCCTCTCCTACGTGAAGATTCCAGCCGTCGAGTCAAAAGAGAACCTATCGCTGCCGCCACCCTGGCCCTTGTCATTGGCCTTGGTGCTGTGGGCGCTGGAACAGGCATCGCCTCCCTTGTTGTTTCTGACCAACAGTACAATAGACTTGCTGCAGCCATAGATGCAGATTTAACTGAAATTCAAAAAGGCATTACAGCACTCACTGAATCACTCCAGTCACTAGCTGAAGTAGTTCTCCAAAATAGACGAGGCTTAGATCTTCTCCTCCTCCAACAAGGAGGCCTCTGTGCAGCTCTCAAGGAGGAATGCTGCTTCTATGCAGATAAAACAGGCATAGTAGAAGACAGCATGAAAAGAGTCAAAGATAGCTTAGAGAAACGCAAAAAAGAAAGAGAGCAAAATGAAAGTTGGTATCAGAACTGGTTCTCCACCTCTCCCTTTCTAACCACCTTACTCCCCTCTATTCTTGGCCCCTTACTTGGACTTCTTCTGCTTATTTCATTTGGCCCTTGGGCCCTACGGAAGCTCACACAGTTCGTAAAGGATCAAATAGATGATCTACGAACCAAGCCTATCCAAGTCCACTATCATCGCCTGGACCTCACCGAGCGGGGGCTAGATGACTACAATGGTATCTGCCCAAATGACACCCCTGTCTTTTGAGACGCTAGAACCTACCAAGCAGCCTCAAAGCGTCAAGATCCTGAGAGCCCATGGCGAGAATGTGTGTAACAGAGCCTATGTGCCAAAAACTACGCAGATTTGGCTTTCAGTGCGGGAAAAATAGTCAAAGACGGGTAAGATCTAGCAAGTACAATAGCAACCTAAGACAGAGACTAAGCCTTAGCTGCTTAAGTTCCTCCATGACGGGTAAGCATTGTACCTCTGCTGGACAACCTAAGACAGACATTTTTCCGAAAGCCCGAATCCTGCGATGCACACAAAGCCTGCCCGCTGCAGCCACACGCAGCCTAAGACCGGCCTCAGTTTCCACCCCTCAAAATATAAAAGTAAGGGGGAACTGTCAGGGGCTGTTGTCATTTATGATACCATGTTGTGAGAGCTCCTCCACCTTCTATACTAACCACAAAACCTGTACTCACCCTTCCTCTTTCCTTTCCCCCCTCCTCTCTGCTAGAGCACAAGAACAAAAGGACTCCATCTTGTTGTTTACTTCTTCTTGGTCAGTTTCCCGCCACAGCTTCCCGCTAAGTCCTCAACCAGGTCCGTTGCTTACGTCAAAGACTACTGAGCATGTGCACAACTCGGTGTGTGATTGGACTTTGTAAGCTACCTCATTATCATAATGGGCAACCAACCAGAAAAAGCTACTCCCTACCACGCCCCTTCAAATGCTATATATTCCTTGCCTTTTCTGTTAATAAAGTAGAGCTTGACAAAAACTGCAGGCTCTCCGTGTCATTTTGTCTCATCCCATTTCATAGGTAGTCGCGGCTCCCCCGAGATCTCCCACGTCTTAAGAAGCCCTCGCTGGCGAGGACAATTGAGTATCTCTCATGGCCAGATACTCATTATTTGTTGGAATTTTTTAAATATACCTATTTCTACCTTCTTCCTGATATAAAGGGACCTTATAAAAATAGACATCAGAGAGAATAAAAGAGAAAATTATTCTTTCAATTAAGAACAGAACCTACAGTTTTCTTACCACTTAGCAACACTGTCTCAGAGGAATGGCAGGATAGATGAATTACAAGGAAAGCAACAAAGGAAAAAAGGCTACAAAAGCCAGGTACTTTCAAACGTCCATGACGATTGCTTACATGTGAATGGTAGGATATTAAGTGACTTACATTTATTTTATTTTTCTCACCCATGTTTTATAATAGATAACTGTTATAATCGCTTAAGCAAATGAGAAAGAAAAACTAAGAATTTAAATAAATAAATGATACAGAGAACCAATGAAAAGAGGAAAATGGCATCCAGCCTTATCCTCTCAATAGTCTAAGGTTTTAGTAAAAAGGACTGAGAAAAACTGCAAAAAAAAATCCCTGACCTAAAAAAAGTGAGGAAGGTTGAGTGCAGGAGAACAAGATAGAAAAAAAATTCAGTAAAATAAACCTAAATGTTTTGATAAACCATCCTGTAACACTAAGAAATAAGCAGGAATAGAAATGGCCCTATATATCTGTGGACATGGAGAAAGGTGCAATGAGAATACATACGTCATTTTTTTTCTCATGAAATCTTTGATTTTAACTGGCCTTGGTGCAGTAAATGAGTGAGTGTTTTGTTTTGTTTTGTTTCAGGCTATTTTAACTCCCTAATTTTGATAACTCTTTCAACACTTCCATATGCAGTAACTTCGTTGATGTCATCATACCAGTCTTCTCTCAGTTTCTGCAAGCATAGATAGCTCCTCTTCACCATAAGACTTTTGCACACACCATTCCATCTAGAACAATCTATTCTCCCATATGGCCTAATGTTTCCCCATGGCTACCTCTCAATCCATCTCTAATTCTCAACTACCATGTCACCTTCTCTGAGCTTTTGCTGTTGCCTCTACTTCCCGATCTAAAGGAGCTGCAGTCACACCACTATGTATCCTCTACTCTCCCCAGTTTTGGTTCCCTATGTCAACTCCTGCATCATTGCTATAACTCCAGGGGTAAAATCCTGGGGCAAAATACCTTTGAAACCAAAATCAGTCAATGGGAAAAATTATTTCTTTCTTCTTTTTTTCTTTTTTTTAATATAATTTATTTTATTATCATTAATCTACAATTACATGTGCAATATTACGGTTATTAAACTACCCATTCATCAGGTCGCCCCCACCAACCCCATTACAGTCACTGTCCATCAGCGTAGTGAGATGCTATAGAATCACTACTTGTCTTCTCTGAGTTGTACTGCCCTCCCCGTGCCCCCACAACATTACATCTGCTAATCGTAATGCCCCTTTATCCCTCTTATCCCTCCCTTCCCACCCATTTTCCCCAGTCCCTTTCCCTTTGGTAACTATTAGTCCGTTCTTGGGTTCTGTGAGTCTGCTGCTGTTTTGTTCCTTCAGAATTTTTTCTTTGTTCTTATACTCCACATATGAGTGAAATCATTTGATACTTGTCTTTTTCGGCTTGGCTTATTTCACTGAGCATAATACCCTCTAGCTCCATCCATGTTGTTGCAAATGGTAGGATTTGTTTTCTTCTTATGGCTGAATAATATTCCATTGTGTATATGTACCACATCTTCTTTATCCATTCATCTACTGATGGACACTTAGGTTGCTTCCATTTCTTGGCTATTGTAAATAGTGCTGCAATAAACATAGGGGTGCATCTGTCATTTTCAAATTGGGCTGCTGCATTCTTAGGGTAAATTCCTAGGAGTGGAATTCCTGGGTCAAATGGTATTTCTATTTTGAGTTTTTGAGGAACCTCCAGACTGCTTTCCACAATGGTTGAACTAATTTGCATTCCCAACAGCAGTGTAGGAGGGTTCCCTTTTCTCCACATCCTCGCCAACATTTGTTGTTGTTTGTGTTTTGGATGTTGGCCATCCTCACTGGTGTGAGGTGATATCTCATTGTGGTTTTAATCTGCATTTCTCTGATGATTAGCGATGTGGAGCATCTTTTCATGTGCCTGTTGGCCATCTGAATTTCTTCTTTGGAGAAGTGTCTATTCATGTCCTCTGCCCATTTCTTAATTGGATTATTTGCTTTCTGTTTGTTAAGGTGCATGAGTTCTTTATATATTTTGGATATCAACCCTTTATCAGATACGTTTTTTATGAATATATTCTCCCATACTGTAGGATGTCTTTTTCTTCTACTGATGGTGTCCTTTGCTGTACAGAAGCTTTTCAGCTTGATATAGTCCCACTTGTTCATTTTTGCTTTGGTTTCCCTTGCCCGAGGAGATATTTTCATGAAGAAGTTGCTCATGTTTATGTCCAAGAGATTTTTGCCTATGTTTTTTTCTAAGAGTTTTATGGTTTCATGACTTACATTCAGGTCTCTGATCCACCTTGAGTTTACCTTTGTGTATGGGGCTAGACAGTAGTCCAGTTTCATTCTCTTACATGTAGCTGTCCAGTTTTTCCAACACCAGCTGCTGAAGAGGCTGTCATCTCCCCATTGTATATCCAAGGCACTTTTATCAAATATTAATTGACTGTATATGTTTGGGTTAATGTTTGGATTTTCTATTCTGTTCCACTGGTCTGTGGGTCTGTTTTTGTGCCAATACCAAATTGTCTTGATTACTGTGGCTTTGTAGTAGAGCGTGAAGTCAGGGAGCGTAATTCCCCCTGTTTTATTCCTCCTTCTCAGGATTGCCTTGGCTATTCAGGGTCTTTTGTGGTTCCATACGAATTTTAGAATTATTTGTTCCAGTTCATTGAAGAAAGCTGTTGGTAGGTTGATAGGGATTGCATTGAATCTGTAGATTGCTTTAGGTAGTATAGCCATTTTGATAATATTGATTCTTCCTAGCCAAGAGCATGGTATGCATTTCCATTTGTTAGTGTCCTCTTTAATTTCTCTTAGGAGTGTCTTGTAGTTTTCAGAGTACAAGTCTTTCACTTCCTTCGTTAGATTTATTCCTAGGTATTTTATTCTTTTTGATGCAATTGTGAATGGAATTGTTTTTCTGATTTCTCTTTCTGTTAGTTCCTCATTAGTGTATAGGAAAGCAACAGATTTCTGTGTGTTAATTTTGTATCCTGCAACTTTGCTGAATTCAGATATTAGTTCTAGTAGTTTTGGAATGGAATCGTTAGGGTTTTTTATGTACAGTATCATGTCACCTGCAAAGAGTGACAATTTGACTTCTTCTTTACCAATCTGGATGCCTTGTATGTCTTTGTTTTGTCTGATTGCTGTGGCTAGGACCTCCAGTACTATGTTGAATAACAGTGGAGAGAGTGGGCATCCTTGTCTTGTTCCGATCTTAGATGAAAAGCTTTCAGCGTCTCGCCGTTAAGTATGATGTTAGCTGTGGGTTTGTCATATATAGCCTTTATGATGTTGAGGTACTTGCCGTCTATACCCATTTTGTTGAGAGTTTTAATCAGGAATGGATGCTGAATTTTGTCAAATGCTTTTTCAGCATCTATGGAGATGATCATGTGGTTTTTGTTCTTCTTTTTGTTGATGTGGTGGATGATGTTGATGGATTTTCGAATGTTGTACCATCCTTGCATCCCTGGGATGAATCCCACTTGATCATGGTGTATGATCCTCTTGATGTATTTTTGAATTTGATTTGCTAATATTTTGTTGAGTATTTTTGCATCTACGTTCATCAGGGATATTGGTCTTTGCCCGGTTTTGGTATTGGAGTGATGCTGGCTTCATAGAATGAGTTTGGAAGTATTCCCTCCTCTTCTATTTTTGGAAAACTTTAAGGAGAATCGGTGTTATTTCTTCTCTATATGTCTGGTAGAATTCAGAGGTGAATCCATCAGGCCCAGGGGTTTTGTTCTTGGGTAGTTTTTTGATTACCAATTCGATTTCATCACTGGTGATTGGTCTGTTTAGTTTTTCTGTTTCTTGCTTGGTCAGTCTTGGAAGGTTGTATTTTTCTAAGAAGTTGTCCATTTCTTCTATGTTTTCCAGCTTGTTAGCATATAGATTCTCATAATATTCTCTTACGATTCTTTGTATTTCTGTGGGGTCCGTCGTGATTTTTCCTTTCTCATTTCTGATTGTGTTTATGTCTGTAGATTCTGTTTTTCTCTTAATGAGTCTGGCTAGGGGTTTATCTATTTTCTTTATTTTTTCAAAGAACCAGCTCTTGGTTTTATTGATTTTTTCTATTGTTTTATTCTTCTCAATTTTATTTATTTCTTCTCTAATCTTTATTATGTCCCTCCTTCTGGTGACTTTGGGCCTCATTTGTTCTTCTTTTTCCAATTTCAGTAATTGTGTCTTTAGACTATTCATTTGGGAATGTTCTTCCTTCTTTAAATAGGCCTGGATTGCAATATACTTTCCTCTTAGAACTGCCTTTGCTGCGTCCCACAGAAGTTGTGGCTTTGTGTTGTTGCTGTCATTAGTCTCCATATATTCTTTGATTTCTGTTTTGATTTGGTCGTCAACCCATTGATTAATTAAGAGAGTGTTGTTAAGTCTCCATGTATTTGTGAGCCTTTTTGATTTCTTTCTAAAATTTATTTCTAGTTTTATACCTTGGTGATCTGAGAAGTTGGTTGGTAGGATTTCAATATTTTTGAAATTACTGAGGTTCTTTTTGTGGCCTAGTATGTGGTCTATTCTGGAAAATGTTCCATGTGCACTTGAGAAGAATGTGTATCCTGTTGCTTTTGGGTGTAGAGTTCTGTAGATGTCTGTTAGGTCCATCTGTTCTAGTGTGTTGTTCAGTGCCTCTGTGTCTTTACTTATTTTCTGTCTGGTTGATCTGTCCTCTGGAGTGAGTGGTGTGTTGAAGTCTCCTAAGATGAATGCATTGCTGTCTATTTCCTCCTTTAATTCTGTTAGTATTTGTCTCACATATGCTGGCGCTCCTGTGTTGGGTGCATATATATTTATAATGGTTATATCTTCTTGTTGGACTGACCCCTTTATCATTATGTAATGTCCTTCTTTATCTTTTGCTACTTTCTTCATTTTGAAGTCTATTTTGTCTGATACAAGTACTGCAACACCTGCTTTTTTCTCTTTGTTGTTTGCATGAAATATCTTTTTCCACCCGTTCACTTTTAGCCTGTGTATATCTTTGGATTTGAGGTGAGTTTCTTGTAGGCAGCATATCGATGGGTCTTGCTTTTTTATCCATTCTGTTACTCTGTGTCTTTTAATTGGTGCAATCAGTCCATTTACATTTAGGGTGATTATTGATAGGTATGTACTTATTGCCATTGCTGGCCTTAGATTCACGGTTACCAAGGGTTCAAGGGTTGCTTCTTTACTATCTAACAATCTAACTTAACTTTCTTGTTAATTATTGTAAACACAGTCTGATGTTTCTTTCTTTCTCTCCCTTCTTATTCCTCGTCCTCCATTCTTTCTATAATAGGTGTTTTATTCTTTGCCTTTAGTTGGTATTTGGGTGCTCTGCTTTCTTTGCTATGATTTTTTTTTCTCTGGTGACATCTTTTTAGCCTTAAGTGTGCTTCCCTCTAGAGCAATCCATTTAAGATATCCTGTAATGGTGGTTTATGAGAGGCAAACTCTCTTAACTTTCGTTTATCTGGAAATTGTTTAATCCCTCCATCATATTTAAATGATAATCGTGCTGGATACAATATTCTTGGTTCGAGGCCCTTCTGTTTCATTACGTTAAATATATCATGCCATTCTCTTCTGGCCTGTAAGGTTTCTGTTGAGAAGTCTGATGATAGTCTGATGGGTTTTCCTTTGTAGGTGATCTTTTTTCTCTCTCTAGCTGCCTTTAATATCCTTTCTTTATCTTTGATCTTTGCCATCTTAATAATTATGTGTCTTGGTGTTGTCTTCCTTGGGTCCCTTGTGATGGGAGATCTATGAGCTTCGGTGGACTGCGAGTCTACTTCCTTCCCCAGCGAGGGAAAGTTTTCAGCAATTATTTCTTCAAAGACACTTTCTATCCCTTTTTCTCTCTCTTCTTCCTCTGGTACTCCTATAATGCGAATATTGTTCCGTTTGGAATGGTCACACAGTTCTCTTAATATTCTTTCATTCCTAGAAATCCTTTTATCTCTCTCTGCCTCAGCTGCTCTGTAGTCCTGTTCTCTGTTTTCTATTCCATTAACAGTCTCTTGCATCTCATCCATTCTGCTGTTAAGCCCGTCGATCGCTTGTCTGATTTCTATATTGTCTTTCCTCAGTTCCCTCACTTCCTCCCTCAGCTCTTGCACATTTCTCTGTAGGTCCATCAACATGGTTATGACTTTTATTCTGAATTCTTTTTCAGGGAGGCTGTGCATTTCCATCCCTTCAGACTCCCTCTCTGGGGTTGTCTGGTTGATTTTAGTCTGAACCATATTCCTCTGTCTTTTCATGGCTGTATAATTTGGTCACTGATAGTTGCCACGTATGTCAGCTGGGCTCTTTAAGACTTTAAAAAGAGAAGAAAAAAAAAAGAAAAAAAAAGAGTAAAAAAGAAAAAAGGAAGAAAAGAAAAAACAAAAACGAAACAAAAAACAAAACAAAACAAAAAAAACAAAAAAAAATGCCCACCAGACGTAGATTCTGTGGGAATGCTCTGGGTGGCGCTATTGCCCCACTATTCCACAGCTGTGACTGTGCCGCTCCGCAGGGCCCTTTATCGCTCTGGCAGGGGTGGGAACGAATAGGAGGCTGTTGATCTCAGTGAGAAGTGTTAAGTATGGCTACGCTTCCTCAGTCGCCAGCTAAGGCGTCTGAAACTCCCCAGGACTCCCAGCCTGCTGGGCTCAGTGTGCTGGGGCGATCCGGCTCCTCCGCTGGGCTCCTGTCTCTTTAAGACCGCTGAGGAAAGCGCGCGCTTTTTTTTTCCTTCCCGGAGCCGGCTGCAAGCCCCCTGGCGCGTTCCCCACTCAGATCCTGCCCCTCTGTCTCTCCAGTCTCCGCTGCACTGCGCAATGTGGGTCAGCGCTCCCCGCGCAGATCACCGGGGCTGGGTAATTCGCGGGGTGCACTTCCACTCCCTCCCGGCTCTGAATCCTCTCCTCCCGCCGGTGCGCTGGGGTGGGGGAGGCCTCGGGTCCCGCCGGGTCACGGCTCCGTATCTTACCTGCCTCTTGGGGTGCCGAGTCCTCTCGGGTGTAGCTGCACGCTGTGCGCTTTCCTGTGTATTCTCATCTCTCTTTTAGGAATAGGTGTATTTTCTGTGTTTTCGTACATAAATACAGTGTTGGGAGGAGATTTCTGCCACCCTGCTCACACTGCCATCTTCCCGGAAGTTCCTAAAACGTTTTAAATAAAGATTGTAGTAAAAAGGACATTAAAGCAATGGTAATTTTTAAATGTACTTTGTCAAGCTGAGACAGGGACACTGGGTATAGTCAGAGTAGGGTGAGGGACTCTGGAAAAAGCAAGGCAGGATATTTACAGTCAAAGCAGTGTAACAATGTAAAGTCCCTATCAAAACTCTGTGTTCAGCATTATGCAAAGTCAAGGTCACACTAATTATCTAGGGTAAAGATACCAGACTAGGAATATAGACATCTTCAGTGAGATCAGTTAAATGTCAAAACGCCAGGAGCAACTTAGCCTGGAATGTTTGAGTGTTCCACAAGAGTATCTCAGCATAGCCAGTGACTTCACTGTAAACAGTCCTAGCAAACAGACAACAACCCAGGCCACCTTGAGGGCAGGGCAGGTGGTACAAGTCCATACCCTAAGCCCTCAGTTTCCCAAAAATCCTCAACTGCCTGTAAATCCCCTAGACAACACACCACCCTGGGCTCTTTTGTCCCCTCCTGGCGTGAGCCAGGAGCTCTTTCTTCTCACTTTATTTCTAAATAAAAGCCTCTTCCTTGGCTCTCCTACCTTGGGTGTTTGCTAAGTTCATTCTTCAACTCCACAAACAAGAACCATGGCATCAAAGCTATAAGAAGAGGTGGGTAGCCACCTCTTTTCTTCCCTTTCCTCTCCCTTGGCCACCACCTGGAAACACCACTCCAGGGAAACAGAGCCTTTCCTAGATAGAGTGAACTCCCAAACAGCAGTCATAGCCCCTAAATACTGTAATAACTATGTAAAGTATCCAATTTAGGATAAATAGCAAAAGAATGAAACTTCTGAAGATGAGTAAAAGGAATTTGAGGACAGGAAGCCTCCAGGCAAAGAAACCATTTTCAAACAGGATTTTGAGAGTTTGTAGGACTTGGGGACTTCCATCAAGTACTCAAAGTCCTGTTACTGTTGCCCCAATGCCCCCAGAACAATCCAGAGACAAGGATTATGAGATATGAGCTGACTTGGGGAAATTGTCCTAACCAATGTTAACTTCTTTCTGATGTTTTAAACTTAACGGCCTATAATTCCTCATTCAGGGAACAAGGCTTAGAATGTATTTCTATTAGGGAAGGAAATCTATGGAATTAATTTCACAGAAAAATATAACAGTCTGTAACTATATCACAGATCTTGATGAGGCAATAGCACTGTATTTTTAATGTATGTGTCGTGGGCTGCACTCCCTGGGAAGAGCCGGGAGGATTTGAGGCACAGGGTGATTTTTTAAAAATGCTGCAGAAAGGCTCCAAAGGCAAAGGGGCTTCTTACGACTTTGCATCTGGTATCTGTGGAGGCTGGCTTGTTTGATAAACTTTGAAAAGGGGTTTATGGACGTCAAGGGTGCTAGCAATGGCCCAAACTAAAAGGTGCTATTTTCTTTAGCCTTAGTTTATGGAATTACAAGAAGCCCTCTTGCTTCATTCGGCAGCACAGGCTCCGACCACTAGAGGGAGCTGCTGCACCAGTTGTATAATAAATTGGCTACAGGCCTTGCGTTCTTGGAACTATGACTACAGAATATTGTTTTATACCAATTCAACTCAGAAGCATAAGTCAATCATTAATCCAATCACCTCTTTTTCAGGACTTTCAAAATACACTCCCCTGGCACCAGAGTTGTGAAGGTGGAAACACACCCCTTCACTAGGGTAAGTTCTCAAGAGACCTGGGTTCCTTTAGACAGCCTATCTTGAGACTGTCACCTTGGCAGCCCAGACTGTTCACGCACTCAGGGTGAGGGGTAAACAGAGTCTTCACAGGCATTCCGTCAGTAAGCAGGTCAAAACCATAGCCCCCAAAGTACTCACTGGGTGCTAGGTTACACAAAAGAGGAAAATGGGAAGGACAGTAATCATAGTGGGGTCAAATGGCTGCTTGTCCTTTGCCAAATAAGACCCAGGTATCAAGCATGAGGAAAATAGGAAGAAATTGATGAATGCAATGTCCAACTGGCTTCTTTGAGACGTATGCTTTTAAGCACATTTTAATTCCAACAATCCTTCAAAGGTCAATCCACAAAATTAGAAGAATGAACTAAAATTATGGTGGAGTGGAGAAGACTTTAAAACATCTGTAGATCATGGAAGAGAAATAGTTTCTATCTTCTCTGGTGTTTTAAGATTTCTACATCTTAAATAAATATCAATAATTTATGAATCATTGCCTTGTTTCAAATTTATGTTTTATTAATTCATTCAACAAAATTAAGTGACTTCTATCTGCCAGGAGCTGTTCTAGGTATTAGAAAGTGTGTAAGGGGCAAAGGTACTGAATATGGAATCATTGTTGCTTTCTTTCCTTTAAACTTCTTTTTTATTAAATGTTTTATTTTGAGATAATTGTAAATTCACATTCAGTTGTAGGAAATAATACAAAAATCCCATGGGCCCCTTATCCAGATTTCCCCAATGGTAACATCTTGCAAAACTATTGTACAATATCACAACCAGGGTGTTGACATTGATACCATCAAGATACAGATATTTCCATCACCACTAGAATCTCTCATGGTGCTTGTAAGCACACCCACTTCCCTTTGCCACCTCCTGTTCCCTTCCTGCTACTCTACTAACCCCTGCAACCACTAATCCATTCTCCATTTTGTAATTTTGTCATTTGTTATTCAAGAGAAGGAAAATGTATTTATCCATATTTGTACTCTTCCTATCATTTTCTTACCTCCTGATATTCCAAGAATCCTTTTTTACCATTTCCTTTTTGTTTAGAAAACTTCCTTTATCTATTCTTTCAGCATGTGTTTGTAGTGACAACTCTCCTAGTTGTTCTTTATCTGAAAAATTTGTGATTATCCCTTTGTTCCTGAAATATATCTTTGCTGGATATGGAATTCTAGATTGACAATTCTTTTCTTTCAGGACTTTAAAAATGTTATTGCTTTCTATTGGCCTCCATGGTTTTTGATGAGAAATCTGCTCTCATTCAAACTAGTTTCCCCTATAGGTAAGGGGTGGTTTCTCTCTAACTGATTTCAAAGTTTTTTTCTTTAACTTGATTATGATATATGTTGGTATAGATTTCTGTTTATCCCACTTGAAGTTCATGTAGTTACTTGAAGCCATAGGTTTATGTCTTTTGCCAAATTTGGGGAGTTTTCAGACATTATTTATCCTGATACTTTCTTAGACATGCCCTCTCTCTCCTTTCCTTCCATGACTCTAATAATACAAATATCAGATCATTTGTTATACTTCCACAGGTCCCTGAGTCCTGTCATTTTTTTTGTTCTTTGTTTTCAGTCTATATTCTCTCTGTTGTTTAAGTTGGATAAATTTTATTTCTTTGTCTTCCAGTTCATTGATTCTTTTTCTGTTGCATCTATTCTGCTTTTGAGCTCATCCACTGAGGTATTTCTTTATTTCAGTTATTGCATTTTTCAGTTCTAAAATTTCCATTTTGTTCTTTGTATCTCCTACTTTGCTAAAACATTCTATTTCTTTACTCATATTTTCTATTTTTTTCATTTATTTCATGTGTGTTCTTAATTACTCACTGAAACATTTGGAGTTTGATTGCTTTAGAATCTTTGTCAGGTAATTTTAACGTCTTTGTCATATTTGTGTTCCCATCTACTGACTGTTTAGGGTTATTTTTGCTTATTCAATTTGAGATCTTCCTGGTTATTTATGTGATGAGTAATTTTTCTATTTAAACTTGGACTCTTCTAGTATTATATTATAAGACTGTGTACCTTGTTCAAATCTTTTGGTTTCATTTGACATTGTCCTGGCAGAATAAGGGTAGGTGCCACCTACTACTACAATGTGCAGGTAAAAATCCAGGTTCCCCGCTTGGCCTCAGCTGACCTTCAATGTGTAGAGGGCTTCTTGATTGCTGCTGAGTGGGCACTGGAGTTCTGGCTTCTCACTGAGCCACCACTGATGCCAATCTGGCCAGGAATGCCTTATTACTACTCTCCAAATGAACTCCACTGACACCTTAGAAAGATGGCTTTGTTGCTGCTGGGGAGTGGTGAAAGTCCTAGCTTTTCCCCTCTGACACCAGTTCATCAGAGAGAGGGAGAGTCTTTCCATTACACCTTGGTGGGAGTTGAAGTTCAGGATCACTCTGTAATTTCTTCTGACTCTGGAGTTGGGGAAAGTTTCAAGGATGAAAATCTAAGCCCCTCCCAGACCTTTTCTGGTGTGGTTGTGGGTAGAGCCACAGAAATGTCAGTGGTGTTAGTGGAGTAGAGTAGTATTGTTTCAAAGATTTTTGTCTTGCTAAGCTGCTGTTTTCTTGGTTATTTGGTTAGAGAAAGCAGTCTTTTATTGTAGCTTTCTCTTTCTTTCTTTCTTTCTTCTCTCTTTTCTTTTGTCTGTACTTGTTGGTGTTTCCAGATTGCCAGCTTCTTCAGCTCCAAGTCTGGGACACATGGAGCAAAAAGAAAACCCAGGGAAATTGTGCAGCAGTGTCCCCTGGGTCTCGCTGCAGCATTGTCCCCTGGGTCTCGTTGCAGCTTTGTCCCCTGGGTCTCAAGTTCTGAGGCCAACCCCTTTTTTCCTTCACCCTTCAGAGTATCCTTATGTTTGTTTTATATATATACAATGACCAGGGTTTTTTTGTTGTTCTTAGTGGGAGGAATAGGGAAAAGTATGTCTATTCCATCTTCCTAGAAAAACCCAATGTTGTTTTAAAATAATATTTTGAGATTTTTAACTGGTGTCATTTTGATTCTTGTTAATTCTTGCTACTCATTTTTCCTCTGCTCATGAAAGTCTTGTAATCTCTTGCTTAAAATCAGGAAAGTAGTCAAATTTCAGTTTCTAACTTCTTAAATAAGCTGATCATGCACATTCTGAAGACAAGATCTTTTGTTTTTAATTTGAAAGAGCTTATCTTTGTTAAGTATGAGGAAATATTTTTGCAGAATTCAGAGCATTAAAGCTTAGAGGACTTGAGTATAGAATGCTTAGTGTGAGACACAGAAAGAGGATATATGATATGCTATCCCACCAAACAAGAGAAAGCAATCCACCCAGCTGAGAAGTACAAAAAAGCAACATAGATGGGTATCTCCTCTCAGGATCGAAAGTAGCTTAATGCAAAATATAAGCCCCTAAGTGGGTTTGAGGATCTGAGTACAGAAGAGTCTACTTTATACAGAAAAACAAAATGATCTTACTGTGTGTCCTAAGCCATCATAGTTTAGATTCAGGGGAGTGGAAATGGAGGCATAGCATATTTAGGTAGAGAGCCTTAAAATTTCTGACTCCTCATTTTCAGTTCCTTTCTAATGGTTCCTATAAGCTAGAGAGGGGATAGGAATCTGAGAAGGATGTGAGACAGGACAAGCAGGGGACAAAGTATGTGGGCTTGAAGATCAGATGGCATGGCTACAATTGGGGGAAACAGAAGGAGATGATAACACATGTCAGAAGGTCAAGCAAGACCAGCAATGCAGAGGAGCAGCAGGGACTGGTGGGATGAGACATTCAGGCAGAGCCCAATCCAGGCCAGAAATCCTACCTCTCCCACCGTGCTGCTGTGTAGCCTTCCTCTCATTCCTGTAAGCTGCGGTGAGGGGGAGAAGCTATACAAAGAGATATAGGAAGAGGAGAGCATCAGGGAGGTCAGTGGCAAGGACCAAGAGGACAGGGTGGAACCCTCAAAAAGAAAAGACAGAGAGTTTGGATTGTAAATCACCTAAACTTAAATTTGGAGTAATTACAACAAAAAACTAAATTCTAAGCCAAAAGAAAATAAGGTACCTTAAAGTGGCCAAATTAAAGTTGTTTGTTGCTTGTTCACTTGATATATGTGGTTTTATTCTCCCACCCTCCCATTCTCTCTCTTTCTCTCTCTCTTTCTCATCATTGAAATAGGGGCTATGAGCAATTCAGTTCGGCTATAGAGAAATAGGGAATTACATGTTTATACATATGAGGTGCAGAAGGGATATTACTGCACTGTTTAAACTTCAGGCCCTAGAATAGACTTTAAAAGGTATTTAGTACAATTCACATTGTATTGAGAGGAAATGGACTAAGAATATAGTAATTATCTCAGGATCACAGAGCTAATTAGTAATACTGATAGGACAAGGTTCCATATCTCTAAGGCACCCTAATATGTAAGCATTCAAAATCAAGAGCCACTTTCGCCCATAGTAGTTGATAGTAGAAATCAATGGTTCACTAGATATTGCCGTCTCAGATTTACAAGCATCACACAACTCCTGTACCACTGGGCAAACCAATCAGCCATCAATTCAATGATTGCCTAAGGTCTTGCCCTTAGCTCTTTGCTGCCACTGATAACTCCCTTTGTTGCTTTCACTTTTCTGCAGTACCAACAAGTCTTGACTGGTTGTAGCATCTCAAACAAAATACGTTGGACTTTATTTTAAGTCCTTTGGTCATGTTTCAGGGCTAAATATAAATTTATGTTGTATCATATTTTCAGATGATTGGCTACACTTTTTGAACATAACAGAGGTGAGTGAATTTTAAAATTCTGTTCTTTGAACAGCCCAATTCAGAGAACAATAGAATTTATGTCATAAGTACACCTAACTTCATACACTTCAACTGCATAGACTTGGCCTATCACCCTTAATCCCAGAATGAGAGTGAGAGACAGAGACAGACAGACAGACATAGAGAAAGACAGTTTCATCCTCTCCTCCTGCCTCATTGTTGGGAATATTCCAGCTGAGTAACTGATTCCCTTTTATCTTCAAGATACTCTCATCAGAGGTTATATTCCCTAATTTCATAGGCTACTGAAAAATATAGAACCACCTGTGCATGACCCACCTCAGCCAAGTATGTGTGCCAGTCAGCCTGAACGAGTGCCGGCGTGTGTTTTAAGAGTGACCTCACACTTGGTGTTCTTTTGCTTTTCTCTTATAGATATTCCTTCACCCTGACTTCTATACATATTTTTCTATTTTATTTTACATAATTAAGTATTTTTGTAATCCAATTTACAAAGAAGACCAAGATATTAATTAATTAACTCACTCTCAGCATCTTCAACCAAACTTTTATCTACAATTTACCCAAATTACATCTACAAGGCAAAGGAAGTGGAGGGAAAACAAATAAGGGAAAAAATCCTACTAATGAGGACAAATGCACCTTTCATGTAATAACTAGTAACTTTTGTTGACTGACTGTGAACATGGACAACAACATCAAATAGATGTTTCAGTGGGGCATTTTTACTCCACCCATATGGATATAACTTCTGTTTAAACTTGTAAAAAAAAAAACTTGAGTGACACAAGAGTAAAGATTTAACCTCTGTAATATTAGGGAGCCTATCTTCTAATGAGCTTCAGCTTTGTTTTCATGTAGACTCACCCAGGTAAAACAAGCACAATAACTATTTGTAAAGTGAACTACATTAATGTGCTACATACTCTACAAAAAAAAAACAAATAAGAACCTTAAGAACTAAATAACAATACTCACTTGCAATATGAGTAGCTCCTTGAAAACTTAGAGCATTCCAAAGCCAAAGTTAAGATCAGATCTGAGAAAACACTTTTGCTCTTGGTAACCTGTAAACACAAACTTTCCTTTGTTGTCATATACACAATTTCAGGACTCACTTGGACAGTATTTGTACTAAGATAAATAAGATCAGCTTGAACATAAGTCAGAGTGCTCAAGAATTTCTCTCTTTTGTGATTCTTCACTTTAAAATTACAAGTTCCAATTCATTGTAGATTTCAGCAGATTTGTTATATCTCTATTTCTAAATGCTTATATTCTTTAGCTTTTTCTAATCAAGGAGCTGAATAGGTATCTTAGAAAGAGAGGTCCTGAGGAAAATTGCAAGCATTATACTATGCTTTGTTGAGTGGGTCCAGAATAGCTTTAATACATCATCATAAAAACAGATTGTCATCAATAGTATAATTGCTGTGTGAATAATCTTAGAACAAGTGAGACCTTTCAAGGCTTTTTTATTGCATTCAGTCATCATACTTGCCACATAAAAAAATGCCTTCTGGGAATTTTTTTGTATAAGACATACCTCTCTCTAGTTTATATTTCTTAGTTCAATATGAGATATCTAAAAGATGAAAGAAGCTGGCTGTTCTGGTTAGAGAGATAATACTGTATGTAGCCATTTATGATTTATGCAGTTAATTAATTTAAAAAGTTGCACATATAATGAAATATTGGTGAGCTAGTCCTCATTACCATTATATTTGTCACTGAAATTTAATAACTTCCTGCCTGCAGATACCAAAGAACATTTTAACATTGATTAAACCACTACAATGATATTGGATGAAAGGCATACTGTTAACCCATATTTACATACGAGAAACAGAGTTGTAGAGATTAAGACAGTGACCTGGAGAGAGATTTTTTTTAAGTATTCATAATACCACAATATGACACTGGCAAAAATGGAAACAGGCATAGACTCCCACAACCTCTGCTGTGCTCCGTGTTGCCTCAAAATGGGACAGAAACCTGGTAATTAGGGCTTCTGATTTCTACTGAAGTTCTCACTCTTCCACCCTGCGTTCCCTCAGCACTAATGAATTCAGGATTAATTTACAATAGATGATTGAAAAAAATAAAAAGCTTTTTCCAACTCCTCTAAGACAAAAACCAGTTCTTTCATTTTCTCTGAAGTTTTCCATATTTCTCTGGCTCAGCTTCATGAAATGTACAAGTAATAGAAGTGTTCCCAAGTTGGGCAAAGTTAAATAGGCTTCTTCATGAATTCCAGAGCCTTTACTATGCTGATGTATACTGCAAAGCTCCGAGAAGGAAATATTATTTGCAGATTTATGTGACCAGCAAATCTCTACTTCATGGCCCCCCCCATGTCCTAATCCTTGGAACCTTACATGACATGACAAAGAGAATTCAGGTAGCAGATGAAATTGAAGCTGCTAATCAGCTAACCTTAAAATAGCAAGGCTATCCTGGACTGCCTTGGGAGGACCACTGTAATTACAAGCATCCTTAAAAATAGAGCTGGGAGGCAGAAGAGAGCTGGTGTAAGAGAGACACAGTGTGAGATGCTGCTGGTTTTGTGAACTGAAGGAGGCAAACGGACTCAGGTGGCCTGTAGAAGCTGGAAAAGGGATGGAAACTGATTCTCCCCCAGGGCAGCCAGAGGGCTTGCAGCCCTACAACAACTTGATTTTAGCCCCATTAATTTGAGACCTGTTTCAGACTTTTCACACCAGAGCTGTAAGATAATACATATTTGTTGTATTAAGGTATTAAACTACCAAGTCTGTGGTAGTTTATTACAACAGCCATAGGAAACTAATCCAGTGGGTACCTATTAACATCCTACTAACACCAGAATTACAGTTCTGTGTTCCCTTGTGGGTGGGGGGGATGCTATTCTACCTGGAATAGGGACCCACATCTGACTGGTAATCAATAGTATTATAAATTGAGTAATTCATTTTTATTGTGTGAAAACTGGTACTTGGTCATTGGGCCCACCAATCCGCCTGCCTCTCAGCCCTCATTATCTGCTTATTTAGCATTTTATGATGATGATTCCTATCAACCAGTTTGAATCATGAAGCAAAAATGTGTTTGCTTTAAATAGTATGGAATATATTCATGCATCTCGCATTTTCATGTGCATAAAAGTCACCTGGAGGATCATCTCAAAATACAGATCTGACTAAAGTAATCAGCAGCAAATCCTCCTTGCCAAAGCTTTTAGGACCATTACCAATCTTAAACAGAAGACAATTCAAGCCATTTTAGTTAATACTTAGAAGACTCAGCTTCTAATTAATATGGTATATTTTAATTTTTAAAATGAATGTATCTCATGAAAGACAATTTGTAAAATAGAGGAAGAAAGAATAATGTTAATCATCCACAGTCCTAGCATCCAAAGACAAGCCCTATTAACATTTTTAATGTCTTTCCTTCAACACTTCTTTCTCTGCATAGATTCTGTTTTACATATTTGAAATCATAGTGCATATCTTAACTTATTATCTAATGTTACATACATACATATATATATATATATGTGTACTCAGGGGGGCAGGTTGAATCATCGGCCCGATTCCTCACTGCCCTCTAATAGAATTAACCATCTGCTCTCTTGGCTCTCTAGTGAACAATTCCTTCTAGTAGAAATATGCATTCATTCTTGCCAAGCTGGTAGGCAGAGAGTACTTTCCACCTCTTGAATTTGGGCTTCGCCAAATGACAACTTGGTCAATGGGATATTAGTGGACAAGTGTTTTTTGTTGTTTTGTTTGTTTGTTTTTATTTTTTATTTTTATTTTGGTATCATTAAAATACAATTACATGAACAACATTGTGGTTACTAGATTCCTCCCATTATCAAGTCCCCACCACATACCCGATTACAGTCACTTGGACAATTGTTTTTAAATGCAGGTTTTGTTATTTAGGATGGCAAGGCCAATAGATTAGGAAATAGCATGTTTTGGGAGAAAGTCTGTCATATTCACAGATCTCAAGAGAAAGGGGCATGCCGTATGGCAGACCACACAGAGAAGCACCAGAGTCAGTCAGGAGGCAGAGGGGGCAAAGGGAAATGTGGGCAACACTTTTTTATTGTGGATTCCATGGGAAGGAATGGGTAAGGCAGGATAAACAAGCTTGCCTAGTTCAAATAATTTCAGTGGGCCCTATGGTCTAAGGGCTGTCCCTAACTGCCTGCCACCCCGCCCTGGGGTGATTGGGACAGGAGAATATTCGTGCAGAATCTAAGAGCTTGATAAAGGTGATGGTTGGGATTATGGTCTCTGAATTGGTTTGCATATGAAAGGTACACTGGAAGGCTAGTTATTTGCTATCTTCAGGAACTGGTTAATCCTGGGAGAGCAGTCCCTCCCAAGATGTCAAAGCATCAAAAATACAACCTAATAAGACATGATTAATACAACATGATGCAAGCAGAGGCTCAAAATGTGCTGATGTGGCTGTCCACGATGAGGCAAGCTCACACAACCATGGCTGCAGAACAGCCACAAGTGGAGCGAACCTGAACCCAACTCAAGACCAAGAGCTGAGCCAGTCAGTGCTCAGCTGGAAACTGAGCTAAGCCCCAGCCAACCCACATAAGTAAGAAACTAATGCTTATTGCTGCATGCCTCTGAGGTTTTGGGCGTGGCCGTTACATAGCATTATTGTGGCATTAGTAACACAGAAGTTATTACTAGAAATGGGGTGTTGTCATAATAAACCCCAAATTATGTGCCACTGGCTTTAGTACTTGGGAGCAGGCAACAAGGAAACTGTTCTAGGAGGCTAGAAAAATGCTGATTGGTTTTATACAGTAGTGAAGCATTTGTTATAACTGTTACTTGCAGCAAACCAGAAGACAGAAAAGGGACCTGATAAAGCTGGGATAATGAGCAGGTGCCAGCAGGCTGAGCGCTTTGCTGCTGACTGCCCCGAATAGGAACTGCAAGAGATGGCTCAAGGGAAAACACGGCTGGGTCGCAGACTGAACTGAGTGAACAAACAGAGCCCAGAAATCCTAGGATTTGCAGGGATGAAAAATTAAACTACTTGAGAAAATTTCTGTCACCTTGAACTAAAAGTGATTGTGATTTTTTGAGATACAAAAATACCTCAGGACTCCTCTCCCCCCTGACTTTCTTCAGGCAGGAAGCAGGCTGGGAAGGCTACTCAGCCACCAGATTGGGCATATTCTCCAAAGCCATCTTCAGACATGTTCAAGGGGGGATTTTGGCAAAGAAGGCCCTCCTACAGATGGAGACAAGCGCTTGGGGAAATTTTGACTAGAGTCTGAGGAGTTCCTCCCACGGAGCAGTAATGGGGTCCAATCCAAAGAACATTCCCTTTCCCCCAAGGTAGGGGAACCTGGCAGCATTTGCCTCCCAGGATTTCACAGCTGCTATAAACCCATGCCTCCTATGTGCTTCCCCTATTCGAATGGGGCATTTATTGTGGTCATATTGTTCCTGTTACACTTTTGTATGTTGGGTGTGGGAGAAGGAGATAAGACTTGCCTATTTAGTTCAAAGGTCTCTAGACCAAGAGGAATCACATCTGGAGGTGACATAGATTAAGTGATGCTAATTGCTAACTCAATGCCATAATGTAATGAGCTTTGGGGGAATGTTATAATGGAAGGGGGTGAGTATAGTGATGGAGAGCAGACTGTGGTAGACTGAATTATTGGTTCCAAATCTTTATTCTCTTGTAATAGAATTGTACATACATTCTTACCACATTCTCATGGCAGGGAGAGGATAGCTCCCAACTCCTCAGCTTCACCATATGGCCTCCTTTGACCAATAAGTTAGCAGACATGAAGCAAGCAGATGCTTAGAATGTGCTGTGCAGTCACTCATGCCTTCTTGCTCTCTTGCTGTCTTTCATCCCAGGAATCTGCCATGAGAAGAGCTTTCCCCTGATAGCAGATGCCCCTTCAACCTGGGCTCCAAAATGAA
>JAVSCE010014709.1:0-105489 GCA_032199065.1 Smutsia gigantea | reverse complement strand
CAGAAAGATTACATAATGTTTCAGAGCAAGGCTTTCTCCCCCGAGACCAGAAACGTTTTCCAGATTAATGGGGTTGTTGAGAATCTCTATGGAACGCTTTGACTAATAGTCAGTGTAGCGCCCTCAGAAAGGTTAGACTTGAGCCTTACACTTCAACCAGGCTCAGCCTCATATTGAACGTGGATAGTGAAAGAAAACCCTGATAGATTAGAGATCCAAGAACCTGGGGAACTTCGACTCCATTTTCAGCATACTCTAGAGAGGCAGCAAGCTTAAAGAGATTAGAAATGTCTCCACTGGATGTTTAGACAAATAGGACTGAAAGCCTCACAGAGCAGCTGTGCCAGAGGGTAGAAAAGAACACGATGATTTCTGTGCATCCATAAGTAGCACAGAAAAAACCAAACTGAAGGGGGCTTATAGTTGGGAATGGGACTTGGCTATGACTCATGGGGACCAATGAACAGATGGGAACAAGGACAACTTGAAAGATGCCAATGTGCCTAGATTACTCAAACCAAAGTCCCTTTCCTGTGCCTTGGCAAGTACATAATCTCCCTGTAATTAGATTGAACCCTGAAGGAAAAGCAGGGATAGAGAAACAAAGTGAGATTAAGATAAATTTCCACTACCCAGTAGAAATGAAGTTCCTTTACCTTTCCAGCACACCTGAATGTGTGGACTTGGATTTGTACCTGCCACACCAGCTTTATCCAAAAACAGATCAGTTTTGTAGAGACTGCAAAAGTGCAAAATAATCGTCAGTTATATATACATTCATGTCCTTATTTCTAGTCCAGAAAATAAGGTTCTCAGAAAATTTAAGGAAAAAAATCCTTAACAATAATTTTGAAAGTTAAGAATTTTAGTTATTTGTGTGTATTAATAGTGCCAAAGCATACAAAATTAATTTACAAAGTCTCCATCTCTAAAATTATGTTGTAGCATATCTTAAATAGATGTACCATATCTGCTTGGCTTCCCATTCACAGATCCAAATTTTCACAAAGAAGGAGAATTTTGCGGTAGTGTGAAAATAGCTTTGTAGTTTCAATACCAGGAAGAGGGTTATTACAAAGGTTTTGGACAGACACAATTAACTGAAGCACTGATTTAGGTAAGCCTTCAGTCCAATTTGGGATAGGATTTAGAATAGCTATATTTCAAACACTAAAATATTTTGCTCGCTCCCATTCTATATCTGCTTCCTTCATAATACACATACACAAATTGTGCTTCCTTCCATCAGATTAATTATTCAATCTGCACCCCACACTGGGCTGTTATTTTATTGGAGCTGGGGACTTGCCTGATTTTGCTCACCGTAGTAACTCCAGGCCAAACAGACTTAATATTTGCTAAATGAGTTAATGCATTCATTAACTGTTCATCTTACCAGTTTGCTTTCCAAATAAAGATTGTCTCCTACTTACAACAGCTCAACTTATGATTTTTCGACCTTACTACGGTGCGAAACTGATGTACATTTAGTAGAAACTGCACTTTGAATTTCAAGTTTGCATCTTTTCCTGGGCCTGTGATATGCGGTAGGTCCTCTCCCCTGACACTGGGCTGCGGCGGTGAGCTGCAACACCCAGTCAGCCACGTGGTCATGAGGGGTGTTGACAACCAATACACTGACAGCCATTCTGCACCCCGGCAGCCATCCTGTTTTTCACTTTCAGTACTGAATTCAATCAATGAAATGAGGTAGTGACACTTTATTCTAAAGTAGGCTTGGTGTTAGATGATTATGCCCAACTGTAGGCTAATGGAAGTGTCCGAGCACGTTTAAGGCAGGCTAGGCTAAGCTGTGGTGTTTGGTAAATTAGCTGTATTAAATGCCTTACTTAAGGATATTTTTAACTTACAGTGGGTTTTTTGGGGATGTAACCCCATCATTAATTGACGAAGATAAGTATAGTACTTGGCAAGAAATTACTCTACCCCTGCCTCTCCCACCATTCTGTTCCCTTGGGGGAAGAGATGCAAAGATACCAAACTAATTCTGCCAACCTTTTGTTTTTCAGACTCGTTTTCTTTCCTCTAGGCTAAGAAGTCAGAATAATCAGAATAAGACGAATGTCTTGGGTCCCTGTCAATGCTAGTTATAAGTCTCTGGAAGCATCCCCATCTCAGATTGCTCTCGCAGATGTTTTATTAATATGGCCATTTGGTGATAGCACCCATGATGGAGTTCTGAACTTTAATGGTCATCTCAAGGCTGTACAGCAGGGCACACACCCTACAGCTTGCCTTAGAGAAGGACAAGAGTTCCCCGGGGCCCAGATCCGATATTCAACATTATTCTTGTCTGGCTGGCTAATGAGGTAAGAACAGACCCATCCATACTGCTATACCGTAACCTCTTTTTGGTAGTGTGTCCACAGGAATTGCTCCCAGAGTGAACTCCTTATAATAATGCAGTGGAAGAGCCTGTGACAGCACCTATACAATGCTAAAAACACCCTTTGAAAAGTCAGAAACACATAACAGTATCCTGAAGAACCGAAAACACATTTATCTGATTTACTAAATGTAGTAATAACATGGAAGTCCCAGGGGACCCAGATTGAGTTGGTCAGTTCAAGAATGAAACAAAACAAAACAAAAACAGCTCATTTGGCTGTTTTGTTTTGCTTACTAAATTGCTTGAATATACCCAATGCATAGGTGTCATGTGGCAATGTCTATTTTACAAGGTTTACAATGGTATTCTAAGCCCCAAGCCTCCAACATATTTTTTTTTTATTTTAAAGGAGCTGCTCAGCTGTTTCCTGAAATGACCAAAATGACTGACTGGATGTTGTACAAATGAATAGATATGTATATACCTGTAAATATCAGCTATTTATTTATATACATCTCTGTCAATATATATCTACATATAATCTCCCCACATTTGTGATTTAATTACTAGCCCCATGCCTTCCTTCCAATTACTGCCAGGCTACTAAAGATTCCACCAGGGACTTCTATGGTCCCTCTGTGGCCCATTTGGGGCATACAACTGTGGCCTTTTAAACAGCTCACTTCACTGCTCTCTAGCAACTTAGCCTGAGCAAGGCGAAGTTTTGAAAGGCAGCTATGCAACACCATCTTCATTCCAAGTGTTAATTTGATATCTGCATAATTTAATCTCCTCATTCTAAATACCAAACCCTGTTTCCAAAAGTTAATTGGTTTTCCTTCCTTTTGTTTTTATTTTTTTAATTTAGATATATTAACAGATTTTGTTTGCATTTTAATTTTCTCAGTTTTGGCAAGGTCCACATTTCAATTATAATTATTTGGGCTCACCATGGGATTTATATATTTTAGAGATTACATTAATTAGGTCTCAAGAAAAAATTTTTTTTATTCCTCATCAAGAGTATTATCAGCAAGCATATTCAAGTGACTTTCAGACAGTTTAAGGGCATTAGCAATTCAGAAAAGAGCCAAGACCATTGTGTTCTTTATTAAGGACCCATTACATTGACATTAATTTACTCAATTTATAAGACCAAAGATTTAGACTTAAATATACACATATCCATCCTCTCCCCCCTCTCTCCATCCCTCCTTCTCCCTGTCTCACACACACACACATTTACTCTTGGGAATAACATTTTGGCCTTAGCTCTATAATGGTTGTAAGCCATTATTTTGGTGCTAAACAGTCATCAGGAGAAAAATGGGATAACTCTAACCCTCTACCATAAAAAACCACTTGAATTTTAGTTCTCCATAAAGTCCTCCTCCTGACCCAATCATTTGGGGCCTTCGGAAGTGTGTCTTTGGGGTACTCACAGGCATCAGCGTTAGCCTCTGCCATGGCATGTGGGAGTACTTTGTCCCTGCAGTGATGCCTGCTGCTGAGACCTGCCAGACAGCCCTTCCCTCCCCCAGCGGCTGCGGCCCTGTGCCCCCTGCTGCCAACACCTGTGGCCGTGCCACACTGCCCCTACCATGTTGCCTGGCTGCCATGCAGGATAATACACACCTAGCCCTGAGCAAACACTGCTGACTAGGGATACTAGGCAGTGTGGAGGTGGAACCCATGGGTAGGGCAGCAGGGATCCCTCCCAACCTCTACTTTTGTGTCAAACTTTAGTACCAAGTAGTGTTTCCTGTGTTCTTGGTGTCTGAGATTTCTGTGAGAAAATTGCCCTTTGAGATTTTATCAATAGAGGCCTCTCTCTGCTAGGGTTCAGATGTCCAGTCACAGGATGCAGTATACACTGTGTTCTGACCAATGCCAACGCCACCTCTCTCCCTAATGGTGACAACACTTAGAGTGGGGCATGCTTGTTTTCCCAACTATCTATCTATAGCATCTGCTATTTCCCATGAGGCATTTCAGTGCCTCATACAGCCAGAACTTTAAGGACCTGTGTCCTGAATATCTTGATGCCATTCCAGAATGACAAAGCCAGCAGACAGCTCAAGGTATAACTAGCTTTACAATAGAGAAATTGTGCAATATGCAAACTGTGTGTGTGTGTGTGTGTGTGTGTGTGTGTGTGTGTATGCAACATAATCAGCATGAGAGGTAGCTATAGTGTAGTAGTAGTTCAAAGCATGGATTCTGGAACCAGACTGCATGGTTTCAAATACTAGCTCTGTCACTTGCTAGCTCTGTGGTCCTACATACATCACTTAGCATGCTATAACTCATGATTCTTTTAAGGTGAAAAATACTAGTACCTCCTTCCCAGGGTTGTAATATGATTAGACAAGCTCATCCATGTCAAATGCTTAAGACAGTGCCTGGCACATTTTAAGCGTTGTTAGCTATGATGATAGTAAGAGTGGTGCAATTATCCATTCCAGACCTCCAGGTGATGGGGATACAACTTTGACTAAACAGACAATGACCTTGACCTCATACGGACACCGTGACACTAAACAAACTAATACATAGCATCTCAGGAAGTAATAAATGCAGCAAAACAAAAACCAAAGAAAGAAAGAAACAAAAAAAAACAAGCACTAAGGGTTAGAAGGACAGTTTTGAAGCCATAGTCAACAAAAGTGTCATATTTTGTTTTTTCTGGAAGAAAGAATTATTTTTGTTGCATGTTATCATTTTTTGTAATTAGATGAGTTTGAAAATATAGGTCAACCCTAGCTAAAGAGTTTCACTATGTCATCCTGGAAAATTACTGGTCTGGCAATCAGATCATTGTTTTGGTATAATTCAGACAGCACAAAAAAATCAACTCCAAATAAATGTTCATGGTGTTCTTAGAAGGGCCTGGGGTTTTCATATGGCATTCTATATATATTTTCTCTTTTACCTATGTTTTATTGAAAATGTTTTTGCATCTATGGAAAATTCAAAGCACAGGTGAGGCCAGAAACCATCTACTTATACACTTAAACACTGAAAACTAAAACCACCTACCCCATGCAGCTTTCTGTCTCCATTATGGGTTAGCAAACTATGGCCCATAAGGCAGATCTTACTCCCTGCTTGTTTCTATAAACAAACTTTGCAACAGAGACATACCCATTTATTTCCACATTATCTGTGACTCCTTTTATGCTACAACACAGTTAAGTAGCTGCAACAGATATTATACAGCCCAAAGCCTAAAATGTTTACTATTTGGCCTTTTACAGACTTCTTGTCTATACCAGGATTTCTCAACCTGGGCACTGTTGACATATTGGGCTGGAGAATTCTCTATTGTGGAGGTTGTCCTTGGCATTGTAGGATGTTTAGCAAATCCCTGGAGGTCATCTATTGACTAGATGCCAGTAGCCACCATAGCCCTCACTCTCCTTGTGACAAGTGAAAATGTCTCCAGACTTCGCCAAAAGGCCCCTGGGAGTCAAAACAGCCATAGTTGTGAACCATTGACATGAATTTACTGTTCAGTTGTCTACACTAGCATAGATTTATTATTCCACAAGACTCTTGCCCAGGCAATAATATTGTTCATTACAGGACTTCCCAAAAGGCCCATCAACTCTTCAATAGAAAACATTAACAAACAATTTGTGCCCTCAACTTGCTGTGCCCCCAGGCTTAAAATATCAGATTCCTTACTTAATCCCAATCAAGCCTCCACATTGAAAAACTGTTTTCAACCAAACTTCAAATTCTTAACAAAAATCCAGCCTCATCCTTCCTCTTCTTGGACAAAACCAAACTCTGTCAGCATGATCATCTCCCTTACCACGTTGAGCAGTATGTTTACGTCTGTCTTATTAACACATTGTTTTGGTGATATTTGGGGTGTTAGCATTTGATAGTATATAACAAGCCCTAAAATTTCAGTGTCTTGCATATATCTTACAAAGGACTTTCCTTAAAATATTTGATTTCTATTCAGGCAATTAAACTCAAGACATCCTTTTCATTTACTAAACACTGTGTTCAGTCTAAACTATTTCTTTTATATTTTGTATTTATAATTACCTCTGGTCTCACTGCTTTTAGAAGATTTGGAATGAATCTAGAAAAAATACAGATGCCGTATTTCCAAATGGAATATTTTAATGTTATTGGGATTCCCCAAACTAAGTACAAACATATTTTAGAGTTAAGTTATCTGCATATTGAAATGGCATCCACCCCAAAAAGAGGGAATTGCTGAGTTCTACTTAAGAAAATTGTCTTCCCTTTGAGTATATCAAAGCAAAAAATCTTTCCAATGATTGAGAAAAGTTACAACTCACCTGTATAAAAAAGTAACGACTCAAACTGGCCCAGATTTGGTAAAAATAACTGAATTTTCCATCTACCAGAAGCCAATTATCAACACATTTTTGTTTCTTAGTTTTTTACTGGCTGTGGTAGATGTAGCTTTATGAAATCCACTCTGCATTTTTTCACTGCTCAGTTCTCAGAGTCAAGAAGAGTTTCTGGCACATAGCAGGTGTTCAATAAAATATTTGTTAAAGAAAATAATAAAGTAACAAACTTAAGTTTATATGTAAATGGTAATATATGAAATCATTTCTGAGATTTTGCTTACAGGTTACAGCCTTTATCTCAATTGCAACTACATTAACATCTAAAATCTTCAGGGTCCCAGTGAAGAATACCTGTGGTAGTGGGCTGTATTCCTGCTTACTTGCTCCTCAGAATTTTTCTTAGGCAACAGGTCTGAAAAACCTATGCAGAGCCATCCTTTCCAGTCAACAATTTCCATCCCTTTGTCCTCAGTATTCCAGCCCCAATTAGAGCTCTTGGTTAGGAAGATGCTTTTAGTGCCTTGATAATGAAGAAACATTAAGATTTCTGCTTCATCTGAGGATGTAGAAAGCCATGAAAGAGCACTGATCCTATCCTAACAATGAGAAAAAATGGATAATTTGCAAGATCATAAATTTTTGAGCTGAGGTTATAAGAGAACAAGATGAATATAATTCCAGAAGAAATGTTGGTTCTTGCGGATGTAAAGCTTTTTAAGCCAGGACGACTTTTGAACTCATCCAATGCAAATTTTGATCCTTCCCACCTGAGTTGTCACCTGGGGGTTAAGGATGAGGGGTCAAACAGCATAGTTCCTGAAAAGGAGCATGGACTGTTCCATAGAGTGTCAGATGAACCACCTAATGAATACTGTTGGCTGGCTCCTGCCAGGAGCAATGACGCCTGTCCCATGTCTTTCTGAGGAGAGTGGTGCCCATATGGCCAACCAATCTTGGAGGCTGAATGCTTATTTAGACTTAGGAAGTAGGCCCCCTAGTGGATGTCATGCCAAACTATGTTGCTAATATAGCTGACCTTTGAAAAATGCAGGGGTTAGGAGTGCTGGCCTACCACACAGTTGAAAATCTGAGTATAACTTTTGGTTCTCTCAGAATTTAATTACTAAACATCCATTGTTGAGCAGAAGCCTTACTGATAACATAAATAGTCAATTAACACATATTTTGTATGTTATCTGTATCATACACTATATTCTTACCATAAAGTAAGCCAGAGAAAAGAAAATGTTTTTTCATATTCTGACAAATCTCCAAAAATTTTCCCAATAATTGAAAAAAATCCACATATAAATGGACCTGTACTATTCAAACCTGTGTTATTCAATGGTCAACTGTATTTGCAAAACATGTATCTGATGAAGGTCTTGTATCCAGAATACATAAAGAATACTTGTAGCAAAATAATAAAAAGACAAACTACTCCATTTAAAAAAATGCAAAATATTTGAAAAAAACAATTAAGATATGCTAGGAGAAGAATTAAAGATTGCAGAATAGGAAGGCAAGATGGAAACTTCCTCCCAAGAACACGTAAAAGGGGAAAACACAGCAAATGGAGCTAGACCTAAAAACAACCTGAAGACTGCAGAAGAGATCCCATACACCTGAGGAAGAAGAGAGGACCACACAGAAAAGGGTGAGGTGGCAAAGCCAAGATAGAGCAGGACCCAAGCCCTACCCTAACCCCAGCCAACAGGCAGGAAAAAGAGAGGAATGGAGTGGGGAACAGGTAGGAGCTCAGGAGCACTGCATACCTAGCCCTGGAGATCTGCTCTGGGAGCACAAGTCCACATTACAGTGGGTTCTGGTGAATATCAGGGCAGGACACCAGGGGCAAATGGAATACTCTGGGAGACTGAGACTCCAGCCAGTGTGGAGGGCAGGGATGGATGCTTTGATGTCCTTTCTCTTCAGGGTTGGGTGGTCCCGTGAGTCCTCACTCAGGTTCCCCAGTTCGGTTCCTGGTGGAGAAGCACCACTTTTTCTTGAACTGATGCCTGTGTCCTCATAGTACGAGCCAACCTCCCTGACTCCCAATAGGAAGAAGTGAAGATGACCTTATCTGACCAAATGTGATCTCTCAAGAGTGAAAGCTCTTGCAGGCAAGTTGACATATTATGGTAGGTGGTCCCACACAGGATCCTAACTCAAGGTTTAAATTTTACTCCTGATAGGGCCTAAGATTTCTCCTTCTGCTGACCTAGGACCACTCCCGTCAGACCAAGACCCTCACTTTCCTGCTGCCCCTGGGAACTGCTGTCTGACATTCTATCCTTGAAGTCTCCCAGGGCTGAGAACAGGAAGGGTTCTTTGTGGCTTCACTGATATGGGGTGGGACATCCCTACAGGCCTCAAGTTTCTCACCATGACACCTTGCATAACCCAATCTGGGGAAGGAAACAGACACTCAGTTCAACGAAGCACAGTGAGCCCCGAACAAAAGGAACCCGAGCAAGACAACAGCAAGACATATAATAATCAAAATGGCAAAGATCAAGGATAAGGAGAGAGTGTTGAAAGCAGCCAGACAAAGAAAACAGCTACTTATAAAGGAAATCCCATCAGGCTATCAGCAGACTTCTCAGCAGAAACTCTACACCCCAGAAGGGAGTGGCATGATACAGTTATTGTAATGAAACCGCAAGATTAAATTTTAAATTTGAAGCAGGCATTAAAGAATTTCCAGCAAACAAAACTCGAAGGAATTTGCCACCACTAGGCCTTCATTACAGGACATGTTAAAGGGACTGCTGTAGAAGGAAATGTCTCTAAGGCTAAATAGCTTTCACCAGTGGAAATAAACCCACAGTGAAGGCAGCAGACCAAACTAACTACCAAACAAGAATGAAATTAAAACACAACAAAAGAAACAAATGCAACTATACATAAAATCAGTCAAGGATACACACAAAAAAGAAATGCAAATTATGCAACCTAATATGGAAAAAGTCGAGGAGGAAGAAGGGAAAATAGGTACATTTAGATTGTGTTTCAAATGGAGTAATCAGAAATTTAAGGTAGACTGTTATACAGTAAGGAAGCCATCCTGGAGCCTCTGGGAATCACAAAACTAAAGGCTAGAATAAATACACACACACACAAAGAAATGACTAAAGAAAGTATAAAAAATGAGAATAACCCAAATAAGACCGACAGAAAACCATCAACAACAAGAGAAGTGTATAGGACAGGAACAAAGGAACAGAGAGGAGCTATAGAAAACAGCCAGAAAACAATTAATGAAATGGCAATAAGTATGTATCTGTCAATAATCACCTTAAACGTAAATGGACTGAATGGACCAATCAAAAGACGTAGGCAGAATGGACAAAGAAACGACACCCATCTGTATGTTGCCTGCAAGAGACTCATTTCAGACCCAAAGATATACACAGACTAAAAATGAAGAGCTGGAAAAAGATATTCCATGCAAAAAAATAGGGAGAAAACCCCGGGGGTAGCAGTACTTACATCAGACAAAACTGATTTCGAAACAAAGAAAGTAACAAGAGACAAAGGAGGACATTACATAATGATTAAGGGGTCAGTCCAACAACAGGATATAACCATTATAAATATCTATGCACCCAACACAGAAGCACCTAAATATGTAAAACAAATACTAACAGAATTAAAGGGGGAAATAGATTGCAACACGTTCATTTTAGGAGACCTCAAGGCACCACTCATACCAATAGACAGATGAACCAGACAAAAATAAACAAGGAAACAGGGGCACTGAACAATACATTACATCAAGTGGACTTAACATATCTACACAACGCTCCACCCAAAGCAGCAGGATACACTTTTCTCTCAAGCGTACATGGAACATTCTCCAGAATAGCTCATGTGCTAGGCCACAAGAAGAGCCTCACTGAACTCAAAAAGACTGAAATTGTATCAAGCAGCTTCTCAGATCACAATGGTATGAAACGAGAAATAAATTACACAGAGAAAACAAAAAAGCCTACCACACATGGAGGCTAAAGAACATGTTTATAAATAATCAGTGGACTGATGAACGAATTAAAACAGAAATCAAGCAACACATGGAGACAAATGAAAAAAGAAATACAACACCCAAAGAAAACAAGTTCTCAGATTCAAAAAGACATATGCACCCCTATGTTTACTGCAGCACTATTTACAATAGCCAAGATATGGAAGCAACCTAAGTGCCCATCATTAGATGAAAGGATAAAGAAGAGGTCGTACATATACACAATGGAATACTATTCAGCCATAAGAAAGAAACAAATCCTACCATTTGCAACAACATGGATGGAGCTAGAGGGTATTATGCTCAGTGAAATAAGCCTGGCAGAGAAAGACAAGTACCAAATGATTTCACTCATTTGTGGAGTATAACGAAGAAGCAAAACTGAAGGAACAAAACAGCAGCAGACTCACAGACTCCAAGTAGGGACTAGCGGTTACCAAAAGGGAGGGGTTGGGGAGGGTGGGTGGGAAGAGAGGGAGAAGGGGATTGAGGGGTATTAGGATTAGCACACATGGTGTGTGTGTGGGGTCATGGGGAAGACAGTGTGGCACTGAGAAGACAAGTAGTGACTCTGAGGGATCTTAGTACACCGATGGACAGTGACTTCAATGGGGTATGTAGTAACCACATTGTTTTTCATGTGAAACCTTCATAAGAGTGTATATCAATGATACCTTAATAAAAATATAAAAAAGAAGAAAGTGAGAATATGAGAAACAAAAAAATACAACACCCCTAAATGTGTGGGATGTGGTAAACTCAGTTCTAACAAGAAAGTACTTGGCAATAAGGCTTACTTACCTCAAGGAAGAAGAGCAATCCCAAATAAACCGTCTAAATTCACAATTACAGAAACTAGATAAGGGACAACAGAAGCCCAAAGTTAGAAGAAGGAGGGACACAATAAAGACCAGAATAAAAAGAAATAAAATAGACAAGAATAAAACAATGGTAAAATATCAATGAAACCAGGAGCTGGTTCTTTGAGAAAATAGAATAGATGAACCCCTAGCCAGACTTCACAGGAATAGAAAAAAAAGAGAATGTACACACATAAGCAGAATCAGAAACGAAGAAGGGATCATCACAACGGATACCATGGAAATACAAAGAATTATTAGAGAATACTGTGGAAAATCATATGCCAATAATCCGGACAACCTAGAAGAAATGGACAACTTCCTGGAAAAATGCAACCCTCGAAGACTGACCCAGGAAGAAAGAGGAATCTGAACAGGCCAATTATCAGCAATGAAATCAAACTGGCAATCAAAATACTCCCCAAAAGCAAAAGTGCATATCCAGATGACTTCACAGCTCAATTCTACCAAACACTTAAAAGAAGAGCTAATACCCATCCTTCTGAAAGTATTTCAAAAAGTTGAAGAAGAGGGAGTACTTCCAAACTCATTCTACGAAGCCAGCATTCCCTCTAATACCCAAACCAGGCAAAGACACCACAAAAAACGAAAATTATACACAAAAAACCCTGATGAACACAGATACAAACATCCGGACAGAATATTAGCAAACTGAATTCAAAACTACATCAAAAAATCATCCATCATGACCAAGTGAGATTTATTCCAGGCATGCAAGCATGGTTTAATATTTGCATATCAATCAATACCATATACCACATTAACACAAAGAAGGATTAAAACCACATGACCGTTTTAATAGATGCTGAGAAAACATCTGACAAAACTCAACATCCGTTCGTGATAAAAACTCTCAACAAAATGAGTATAGAGGGTACATACCTCAACATAATAAAGACCATATACGTCAAACCCACAGCCAACACCATACTTAATAGTGAAAAGCTGAAAGCTTTTCCTCTAAGACCAGGAACAAGACAAGGGTGCCCATTCTCCCCAATTTTATTCAACATAGTACTGCGTACCTAGCCGCAGGAATCGGCCAACACAGAAATAAAGGACATCCAGATTGGTCAGGAAGAAGTTAAACTGTCACTATTTGCAGATGACACAGAAAACCCTAAAGAATCCACCAAAAAACTATTAGAAATATTAACTGAATTCAGCAAAGTTGCAGGATATAGAATTAATACATAGAAATCTGTCACATTCGTATATACTGACAACGAACTGGCACAAAGAGATATCAGGAAACACCTCCATTTACAACTGTATCACAAAGAATAAAATACCTAGGCATAAACCTAACCGAGAAGGTGAAAGACCTATAGTCTGAAAACTACAAGACACTCATGAGAGAAATTAAAGACACCCAGAAATGGAAATCCATTCCGTGCTCATGGATACGAAGAATTAGTATTGTGAAAATGGCCATCCTGCCCACAGCAATTGTCAGATTCCATGCAATCGCCATCAAAATACCAACAGCAGTCTTCAACGAACTAGAACAAATAGTCGTAAATTCATATGGAACCAAAAAAGACCCTGAATAGCCAAAGCAATCCTGAGAAAAAAGAACAAAGCTGGGGGTGTTACACTCCCTGACTTCAAGCTCTACTACAAAGCTCCAGTAATCAAAACAGTTTGGTACTGGCACAAGAACAGACCCATAGGTCCATGGAACAGAACAGAGTGCAGATGTGAACCCAGTCACATATGGTCAATTAATATATGATAAAGGAGCCATGAATATACAATGGGGAAGAGACAGCCTCCTCAACAAGTGGGGTTGGGAAAACTGGACAGCCACATATAAGAGAAAGAAACTGGATTCCTGTCTAACTCCATACACGAAAGTAAACTCAAAATGGATCAAAGGACTGAATGTATGCCACAGAACCACAAAAGTCTTAGAAGAAAACATAGGCAAAAACCTCTTGAATATAAACATGAACAACTTTTTCCTGGACACTTATCCTCGGGCAAGGGAAACAAAATCAATAATGAACAAGGGGGACTACAGCAAAATTAAAAGCTTCTGTTCAACAGAGGACTCCATTAGCAGAATAAAAAGGCACTCTACAGTATGGGGGAATATATTTGTACATGACTCATCTGATAAGGGGTTAACATCCAAAATATATAAAGAACTCATGTGCCTGAACACCCTAAAAACAAATAACCCAATCAAAAAACGGGCAGAAGACCTGAACAGACATTTCTCCAAAGGAGAAATCCAGATGGCCAACAGGCACATGAAAGGATGCTCCACATCACTGATCATCAGGGAAATGCAAATTAAAACCACAATGAGATATCGCCTCACACCAGTAAGGATGGCCACTATCCAACAAATGCTGGCCAGGATGTGGAGAAACAAGAGCCCTCCTACACGGTTGTTGGTAATGTAAACTGATGCAACTGCTGTGGAAAGCAATATGGAGGTTCTTCATCAAGCTAAAAGTAGAAATACCATTTGGCCCATCAATTCAACCGCTAGCAATTTACCCAAAGAAAACAGAATCCCTGATTCAAAAAGATACATGCACCACTACGATTATCGCTGCACTATGTGCAATAGCCAAGATGTGGAAGCAAGCTAAGTGCCCATCAACAGATGAATGGATAAAGAGGTGGTACATACATACAATGGAGTATTATTCAGCCACAAAAAGAAATGAAATCCTGCTAGTTGCAACAACATGGATGGATCTACAGGGTATTATGCTCATTGAAGTTAGGCAGGCAGAGAAAGACAAATAGCATTTGACTTCACTTATTTATGGAATATAAAAACAAAGCAATACAGCAGTAGACCCTCAGACACTGAGAAGGGACTTGTGGTTGCCAAGGGGGAAGAGTTGGGCGGGGGGCAGGTGCAGTGGGGGAGGGGATAATAAAGGGACACAGTAATTCACAATTCCAACATAAGTTGATCACGGGGACTGCTGAATCACTGTGATGTACATTTGAAACCAACATAAGATTGTATATTAACACTTTAATTTTTAAAAAGTGTTAGCAAAAAAGAAAAAAAAAATCTCATTATGTCAGTGTGTCCAAGTCTACCAGGTCTGAAAAGATCGCAGGCGTCTTGCCTGGACCCCTTTTTCCTGGAAGGGTCCCCAGTTCTCACTGAGTGTCACAACCATGAATCCTCTTAGGGACTGGGGCTCTCTTGCTAAATGGGGCTTAGCCCATTAGACCAAGGCCCTTAACCCCGGAGACCACCTCCAGAGGAAATGCTGAGGCACCTCAGTCTGCAAGCTCTGCCTCCCTGGCTGAATTTGGGAGTTGTCAGCTGTAGCCCTCGGGGACTCGTTTAGTCACTTAGGTCACCCCACATCCGTCTACCTTGGCTGGGGCGCTGCTCGGTGTGTCCCTTTCTGTTGGGTAAAGTTGCCTCATTAGCAATCAGGGCCCTCATCTTGCATCCAGGTAAGACCTAGCTCTCCTTCATCGGTAGAAATGGGGCTGCTCCCTTAGACAAAGGCCTTCTCCCTGAGACATTCCGAGCCCGAGTGAGCCTGACCGTGCTCTGCTTGGGCCTCTGGGAGCCCGACCGCAGGTACGGGATTTGGTGGAGGGGGGCGTCACCGTTGTTATGGGAGGAGTGGTCCCTTGGGTTCCCTCTCAGGGGCCTCACCTTGACTCCAGAGCAGGCCTGGGAATCCACCTCCCAGCACACAAAAGCCGCACGCTGGTCACGAGGTCCTCGCTCCCCAAACGGAAGTGTGGGGGAGTCACATCCGGGCTCCGCTGTGTGGGGCGGGGCAAGGGAGCAAGGCGGTCCCCGAGGGGGGCGGTTCTGCGAGGGCCGACGGCCGGCCGGGGCGGGGCTGTCCGTGACATCATCATTCAGGAGTCGGTGGTCCCTAGGTCCTCACTCGAGGTCCTCACCTTGGGGTCTGTCAGGGTCTGGGCTTCCTCCCTCTACTGACCCGAGTCCGCCAGTCCCCAAACAGAGCCCTCACCTTCCTGAGTCCCTAGTGGGGAGTTCAGAGCCCTGAATCCTTAGGGGGGACTCCCTAGAGGTGAAGCCAGGGTGCAGTGCTTCTGACGCCCTCTGCTGGGTGTCACTGGCCTGATGAGAGGGCCGGACTCTGTGAGTCCCCCTCATTAGCGCTGAGGGCTCTCGCCGTGACTCTGGTTATGGCCAAGACTCCTCCCTCTGCAGAACTGGGATCCAGTCCTACCAGACAAGGCCTCTCCCTCCCTGAGAGCACACAGGTGGTGTGAAGGGACTCCTCGGGTTTTTTTCTGTGTCTTCTAGGGCTAAGAAGGGTAAGGGACTCTATTGAGCCCTCTCCTTTTAGGGGTCCCCTCATAACACTCAGGTGAATTCTTTACACGGCCTAGGTCCCTCCCTCTGCACCACTGAGGCCGCCCCCGTTAGGCGGAGGCCGTCACTTCCTTGAGACTTTCCAGGCTGAACTCAGCTTGGCACCTGTGCCGGGCTCTTCCCAGGAACGACAGCAGAGGAGATTTTGTGGAGCCTTCTTTGATGCTCTGGGTGTTACCCTTAGTCCGCATTTGGGTCCTCGCCTCGGCAAATGATCCATGTGTGACTCCACCCTCTGCCTTCCTGAAGCTGCTCGCCTGACATCAAGGTTCTCCTTTCCTGAGAATTCTAAGTTGGAGGTCAGGGCCCTCCTCGTATGATCATGGTCCACTGGGGCCTCCGAGTACAGACTGCAGGGATGTGACTCTGTAGGACCTGCTCTCCTGGCTGGGTCCTGCCGTCATTCCTCAGCCACGGCCCTCACCATGTATTTCAGAGCCTGGGACTTCTCCTTCTACAGAACTGAGGTCACCCTCCTTAGGCCTTTGTATTTTGGGGTGGTTGTCTCCTCAGTCCTCATTCATGGGGGTCCTCCTGTCTCCTGATTAAAGGATTCCCGGGAAATGACACATACCCGCGCACACACTTGACCAGTTTCCCTATTGCAAATTTTGCAGAAAACGGGTCCCTGTCCCAAGAGTGATTAAGAAACAGAAACACAAATCCAGGAGCCCAAGACACATGCTGTCAGAGAAACAAAAGCTGATGTATTCCTTCTCTTGTCCCTGACAACTCTGATGCAAGAGTGAGGAGATATTCAACCCGACAGCTCTGCCTAGAGCCTTCTAGGTCTGAGAGCAGGGCCTGGGGCCTTCGTAACACCCGATATTCTGAGATGTTATCTTCCCCAGTCTTAGTTCATGGGTGTCCTCCTATAAGCTCTCGTCACTTTGATTAAAGGCTTCTTGGGAAATGCCACATCCCTGAAAACTCCTGAGCAGTTTCCCTACTCCAAACCTTTAACGGGTCCTTGTCCTAGGAGTGATATGACATGGGAAATCCTCGGCGCAACACAGGAGGTCCAGGGGGTAGGCTGTTAGAGAAATTAAAACATACTGATCTATTCCTTCTCATGCCCAGCCAGACTTGAGGTCTCAGGTAACTTCTGTTTAAACAGATTCTCTTTTTATAACAAAGTGGCTGAGTCACATAATGATTGAAGTCCTTGATCTTTTGAGGTTATCTGAAATCACATATGTAGATGATCCTATTATCAGCAAGTATTATCTCCCTCCTTATTTATACCTCACATTTGTATTTTAGTATTATTATGGCCTTGGCTGTATACTCCAACCCAGGAGCTGGGCCACGAGTCCATCTTATCGCTTGAGATACATTTTGCAGTAATGAGAAAAGAAGCGAATTAAGGGATACAAGGTTGGCCTCAAGAGTTGGAAGAGCAGAAGAGTGTGGGCTTCAGACTAACTCGAATCAAGGGTCTACTGCCATTTCTGTCACTATCCAGCCCTGTGAACTTTGGCCCAGGATTGAACTGGATGAGTGAGTCTCAGGGTTTTCTTCTGTCCAGTGAATTTGGTAAGCCCTGTCTTGTAGGACGGTGGAAATGTGTGTAGTGAATGGTAAGCCCCCGTGGCAGTGCCTGGCAGTTATAACCCTCCCTTCCGATGACTGGTGGCTGCGCTCTCAAACCAAAGAGTTTACCTCTCAGACCTGATATAAAGAAGTGAGGGAGGAGCCTTGCCTGATAGCCCTGCCCTGAGATTTCTAGAGCCGGCATCAAAGGATAGGGGCATGATTCTCTCTCCTCTCCCCATACAGGGATGGGCAGACCCCTCAGTCCTCGGTCTTCCTGATTTGACTCCTGGCAGGGCCAGGGGCTCCCCTTGACCTTGACCTGATGCCTATCTCCTGGTAGTAAGGCCCATACCTCCCTGTGACCTGACGGGAGGAAACCAGCATGGCCTTATCTGATTACACATGCCTATCTATGGTCTCACAAGAATGACATGCTGGCAGGCAGGTTGAAGCCCTCTAACAGATGGTCCCACTCACGGCCCTTAGTCTGACTCCTGGGCGGGACAAGATTCCTCCCTCTGTTCACATGCGACTGCCACACTCAGACCAAAACACTTGCTTGCCCGTCACTCTGGAGTGGGAACTGACAAGGCTCCTCTGCCTGACATCTCCGCATGGGCCCTCCTGGAGCTGAGGAGGGAAGATTCTGTGTGGCCACTATTGATATGGGGAGTGTGGTCCTACATTCTTCACTGTCCTCACCGTGACTGCCGGAATAACCTGGAACTATTCCCCGTCTTGATTTAAGGCTTATGCCCACATACGAAGGCCCCCAATTCCCTGATACCCTCTCGGAAGAAATGAAGTTTGCCTCATCGGGCTGCAAAAGCCCATGGATGTCACCCAGGGCTGACAGAAGCGGAAGGAATCTCTGCAGCGCCCCTCACCCCCTGGTATGAGGTGGGTGGTCCTTTCAGTCTCCAGAGTCCTTAACTTGGCTCTGGCATCATCTGGAAATCCTCCTTCGGCTGACTGGAGGTCACCCCCTTTGACAAGACTCCTCACCTCCACGGGCTGCTCTGGGAGGAAGTGAGTATGACTCATCATGTTACTCTGCCTAGGTGACATGGTCTCAGGTCTGACAACAGGGACAGGGCTCTATGTGGCCTCCTTTTTCCTGGGAGGGATCCTCTCATTTTCAGTGTCATCACGTTGCTTCCTTTTAGGAACTGGGTAGCCTTCCTTTGGTGAATGGGGCCTGCCCCATCAGTCCAGGGACTTTAGGTCTCTGAGGCCATCCCAAATGAGAGGTAACCTTAGCCTGAAAGCTCTGCCTGTGGCCTCTGAGCGCTGACTACGGAGTGGGACTTCCCAAGGACATAGCTATTCTGGGATACGTGGTCGCTTCACACAGGAGTCTTACCTTATAACTGTCATGGCCTGGGAGTCCACTCTCTGCTGAACATCTACCCTGTAAACCAAAGCCCTCATTTCTTTGAGGCCCGCCAGGCATAGGCCAGGGGGCACTTGAGTTTGCCAGACATTCCCTGGACCTCCCAGGACTAATAGCAGAGGTGTTAGGTGTAGCCGTGTCAGTTGTGGGTTGAGTGGTCCCCACGTCCACACACGGGCTCTTCACCTACACTCTGTAGCCTTCCTGGAGCTCCACTCTCTGATGATCTGAGGCTATAGGCTTCAGACAAAGTCCTCACCTTCCTTGGACCTAAACTGGAAGTCCCAAGCAGCCAGGACGATTTTGGACCTCACAGGGCCGACAACTGGGACGGGACTTTATGGGATCCTGCTGTTGTGGCGTGACTGGATGGGATCCTACTGTTCTGGCTGGGTCCTTCCATCCTCCTCATTCAGGCTTACCACTGTTCTTTCTCTGAGATACTCAGGCTCTTTTCTCTACTGGTCGGGGAACTCTGACCTTAGACCAAGGCTTTTATGCCCCTGTGAAGCCTGAAGGATAAGGGAGGGTGTGCTCAGCCTGACAGCTCCATCTGACAGCCTTTATGTTTGCAGACAGACAGCACTGCTGTCCCTGTAATCCTCCTATATTCTGGGGTGTTGCTCACCCCAGTCTTCCTGCATGGGGCCCTCACCTTAGCACCCCTCCCTTGGATTAAAGGCTTCCTAGGAAATTCCACCTCTCTGCCAACTCTTGAGCAGTTTCTGCTCTACAAACCTGGCAGAGGATGGGCCCCTATCCCAGAAGTAATGTGAGACGCGGAAGCTGTAGCACAACGCAGGAGCCCCAGGACAGGTGGTGGGCTGGCGGTCAGGGGAAAAGTACATTGACCTGTTTCTTCTCTTCATCAGCCAGATGAAGATTCTCATGTAACTTCTGCTCTGATATATTTACTTTCTGCAGGAAAGAGAGTGTCCAGGATGATTTTGAAAGCCTCTCATCTTTTGAGAGGTTCCTTCTCTAACACTGCAAATGTAGATGATCATACTGTCACCGAATACGGTCATTCATTTGTTTGTACCTGTCAATTACCTTGGTATTCTTGTTGCTCTGGCTATGTTTCCAATCCAGTAGTCTGGGCACAAGGCAGTTCTCTAGCACCTAAAATACATCTTGAAATACTGCGAAGAAAACTGAAATAAGAACACAGGTGTGCCTCCGGGTGGGAGGAGGACCACAGTGTGACTCTGCAGTAACTTAGACCAGGACTCGAGTCCCACCCGGTCCTGTCATTTGCAAGCCCTGTGGATTTCAGCACCTCACCAAACTCTGACTTTATGAGCCTCAGGCTCTCCCCTGTGACGTGAGTTTGACAAGCCCCATCTTGTAGTATTGATGGCATACATGTAATGTATGGAAAGTATCTGTCACTGTGCCTGTTTTGTATTGAGACATTAGGGAACGGCAGTTACTACTATGATTATCTTGACCTTAGATGTTCTCATCAAGCCAGCTGGGGTTTTTTGTTTTTACATCTAAGAGACGTCAGAGAACATGCAGTGTCCTAGCCAAAACACAAACATGCAAACAAAACCCCAAACCAAAACCCAAAGAACCTGCCAGTCAGCCAAAATTCTGCTCAGCAATGAAAACTAAGTAACATGTTCTCGCACTCTCCTTTTTGGCCTGCTTTTCACTTGTTCTATGTGAAGTAGAAAGCATCTCCCCCTCTTTCATGATAGCTTTTCCTAGAATCCGTAATGCATGGACAGGGGCTGGATCTTCTTTCACTCACCATCCCCAGTACAAGCATGAAGATTTCCAAAGAACAGATACGCACGCAATTAGTGTTTCTGTGGAATAGACATGAACAAGAGGTCTGATTCAATATGCTTTATATTCTCAAACATGCTTGAAAAACATAAGCAAAGCCAGGTATTTCTCTTTTAATTTCAGAAAATGAAAGACTAAATGCAGTAAGGCAAACTAAGAACTTGCTTGGCATAAAGCAAACCAAGGATTAACTTTTACTTTCTATCATCTACCTACCTACCTATTTATCTCCCTCCCTCCCTCCCTCTCTCTCTTTCCCTCCCTCCACTTCTATCCATCTGTCTGTCCCTCTCACCATGTCTGTACATCTCTACCTACCTATCATCTATCTATCATCTATCATCTATCTATCTATCTATCTATCATCTATCTATCCATCTATCATCTATCCATCTATCATCTATCTATCTATCTATCATCTATCTATCTATCTATCTATCTATCATGTATCATCTATCTATCTATCTATCTATCTATCTATCATGTATCATCTATCTATCCATCTATCATCTATCTATCTATCTATCTATCATCTGTCATTTTCTGATCCCAACTATTTTAGCAAGGACTTCTTTCCCATTTCCAAGCATACTCCTATCCTAAAGCCAGGTTATCTTGTTGTGGATTACAAAAGCGATTTAAGGATTTCCAATTTCTATTTCAAACAACAAAAGTCTTACTCTTAAACCTGATAACAGCAATAAAGATGTGACCTGTGCCATTCATAACCTTATATTATGAATCTAAATAAACATTCTGTTGAAAGGAATACCACTTGAAAATCGGAAAACAAAACAGGTAAGTCAACAATTTATTAGAAACAATTGTTAACAGGCCTTTCAACCATAAAATGAAGAATCTGCCTCTGACCTCACTGGGGCTGAGAGTGGCAGCTGGATGTGGCCTCAGACTGTGCACCTGCCGTGGCACGAGTACCGGTCATGGCTGGAACTGTGGCTCGGGCCCTCTCTTCCGCATCTCTGAAAGCCTCTTCATAATGCTTTGGGAAGGCAGTGGGGGTGGTACCACTGATCTTGGCCACTAACTCTAGGACTTGCATCTTGCTGGTTAGAGCATAGGCTCTTGGACCCCACAGGAACTCATTGCATGGAGGAACGCTCTCGGGTATCTGGCGGCACTCCAGGTACTTTGCTTGCACCAAATCTGTGATGAGCTTCCTGGGATCCCCGAAGAAGAAGTGCCTCCTTCCCTCATAGATGTCCAACATATTCAGGAGCTGCCAGATCTGCTGCTCAGAGGAGCGGTTACCATTCAAGAAGATCCCGCTCAAGAGAGGCATCAGAACCCCATGCTTATGGAATTCCCAGCCACTGCTCAGACTGCCATCGAGGTGGTCTAGCTTGTTGACAAAGGTGTAGGACGTACTATTGGGCTTGACTTCCTTCAATTCAAGGCCAAAGACCAGCTCCACACGCGCAGCTGCTCTCCTGAGGATCTCGGGGAAGTGCTCCCTGTACTTTTTGTTGATCGACTTTATCATGTCTACCTTTCTAATGGGCTCCTTCCTTTTATACTTAGAGAGCAGTAGCGACATCAACATCTCCACCCTTCTATTTAGAGGATCATCCTTAGCGCTCTCAATGGAAGCTGAGGCCTGGGAGGAAGTTTCACTTTCCTCAGCTTGGCCTTTGGCCCCTTTATCAGATCCTGGGTGTGAAACACCTGCAACAGCACTTGTGGTGGCCCGGGCCTTCCCAGGCTGCCGGGAAGTGCCAGCAACAGGGGACCTTGAGGGAGCACACTGCAAAACAGGAGAGGAGGACAAAGTGGTCTCTTCTTGCTCCGCTGCAGTGGCTTGAGCACTAAGAGCTTGGTCTTCCGCTCTGTTTTGCCGGCGTTTCTCACGAGCACGGCGTTTACTGTTCTGACCACGAGGCATGACGGCTGTGATCAGGGACAAGAGGCAAGAGTCTGGGCCAGTGAAAATGTGACTTGGACACCTGGAGGAAGGAGAATGAGATGATGTGAACATCTTCAACAGGTAGATTCCATTTGGCGGACTCTGCAGGTTTCCTTGAGGGCCTTATTCAGGGGACCCATAAGGCTCCTGTTCTCCTGGACAGGCTGCCTCCTGAGAATCCCAGAGAACCCTTAGAGTGAGTCTTAATCTGCATACTACCAGGCCTGCCTTGGGCTTACTGTGACAGCAGGTGCTGGCACTGAGACCCCCTGTGTTCTGGAATGTGTGTTCTTCTCAGTTTATTTTCAATATTGGCATGCCACCCCTGGGCAGAGCCTGGGCACCCTCCCCTCTGCTACTCTGAACTTGATGCCTCAAAGCTGCCTGACACCCGGAAGCAACTGCAGGGGTGCCTCAGTCTACCTCCCTACCAGGGGACACCCAGTGCTGAGAGCTTAGTGGGATTCTCTCCTGAGTTCGCTGGGCTTACACAGTCCTCACTTAAGGTCCTCACCTTGGCTCCCTGAAAGGCTTGCGATCACTCTCCTTTTGCTGACTTGTGGCTGTACCTTCAGACTAAGGAATCTCACCTCCCTTAGACCCGATATAAGCAAGCGAGGGGGATACTCAACCTCAGAGCCCTTCCCTGAGATTGCTTTGGCTGAAACCAAAAGGTTGGGATGGATGCTTTGATGTCCTTTCTCTTCAGGGTTGGGTGGTCCCGTGAGTCCTCACTCAGGTTCCCCAGTTCGGTTCCTGGTGGAGAAGCACCACTTTTTCTTGAACTGATGCCTGTGTCCTCATAGTACGAGCCAACCTCCCTGACTCCCAATAGGAAGAAGTGAAGATGACCTTATCTGACCAAATGTGATCTCTCAAGAGTGAAAGCTCTTGCAGGCAAGTTGACATATTATGGTAGGTGGTCCCACACAGGATCCTAACTCAAGGTTTAAATTTTACTCCTGATAGGGCCTAAGATTTCTCCTTCTGCTGACCCAGGACCACTCCCGTCAGACCAAGACCCTCACTTTCCTGCTGCCCCTGGGAACTGCTGTCTGACATTCTATCCTTGAAGTCTCCCAGGGCTGAGAACAGGAAGGGTTCTTTGTGGCTTCACTGATATGGGGTGGGACATCCCTAAGGCCTCAAGTTTCTCACCATGACACCTTGCATAACCCAATCTGGGGAAGGAAACAGACACTCAGTTCAACGAAGCACAGCGAGCCCCGAACAAAAGGAACCCAAGCAAGACAACAGCAAGACATATAATAATCAAAATGGCAAAGATCAAGGATAAGGAGAGAGTGTTGAAAGCAGCCAGACAAAGAAAACAGCTACTTATAAAGGAAATCCCATCAGGCTATCAGCAGACTTCTCAGCAGAAACTCTACACCCCAGAAAGGGCGTGGCATGATACAGTTATTGTAATGAAACCGCAAGATTAAATTTTAAATTTGAAGCAGGCATTAAAGAATTTCCAGCAAACAAAACTCGAAGGAATTTGCCACCACTAGGCCTTCATTACAGGATATGTTAAAGGGACTGCTGTAGAAGGAAATGTCTCTAAGGCTAAATAGCTTTCACTAGTGGAAATAAACCCACAGTGAAGGCAGCAGACCAAACTAACTACCAAACAAGAATGAAATTAAAACACAACAAAAGAAACAAATGCAACTATACATAAAATCAGTCAAGGATACACACAAAAAAGAAATGCAAATTATGCAATCTAATATGGAAAAAGTCGAGGAGGAAGAAGGGAAAATAGGTACATTTAGATTGTGTTTCAAATAGAGTAATCAGAAATTTAAGGTAGACTGTTATATAGTAAGGAAGCCATCCTGGAGCCTCTGGGAATCACAAAACTAAAGGCTAGAATAAATACACACACACACACAAAGAAAGTATAAAAAATGAGAAAAATCCAAATAAGACCTACAGAAAACCATCAACAACAAGAGAAGTGTATAGGACAGGGACAAAGGAACAGAGAGGAGCTATAGAAAACAGCCAGAAAACAATTAATGAAATGGCAATAAGTATATATCTGTCAATAATCACCTTAAATGTAAATGGACTGAATGCACCAATCAAAAGACGTAGGCAGAATGGACAAAGAAACGACACCCATCTGTATGTTGCCTGCAAGAGACTCATTTCAGACCCAAAGACATACACAGACTAAAAATGAAGAGCTGGAAAAAGATATTCCATGCAAAAACTAGGGAGAAAACTCCGGGGATAGCAGTACTTACATCAGACAAAACTGATTTCGAAACAAAGAAAGTAACAAGAGACAAAGGAGGACATTACATAATGATTAAGGGGTCAGTCCAACAACAGGATATAACCATTATAAATATCTATGCACCCAACACAGAAGCACCTAAATATGTAAAACAAATACTAACAGAATTAAAGGGGGAAATAGATTGCAACACGTTCATTTTAGGAGACCTCAAGGCACCACTCATACCAATAGACAGATGAACCAGACAAAAATAAACAAGGAAACAGGGGCACTGAACAATACATTACATCAAGTGGACTTAACACATATCTACACAACGCTCCACCCAAAGCAGCAGGATACACTTTTCTCTCAAGCGTACATGGAACATTCTCCAGAATAGCTCATGTGCTAGGCCACAAGAAGAGCCTCACTGAACTCAAAAAGACTGAAATTGTATCAAGCAGCTTCTCAGATCACAATGGTATGAAACGAGAAATAAATTACACAGAGAAAACAAAAAAGCCTACCACACATGGAGGCTAAAGAACATGTTTATAAATAATCAGTGGACTGATGAACGAATTAAAACAGAAATCAAGCAACACATGGAGACAAATGAAAAAAGAAATACAACACCCAAAGAAAACAAGTTCTCAGATTCAAAAAGACATATGCACCCCTATGTTTACTGCAGCACTATTTACAATAGCCAAGATATGGAAGCAACCTAAGTGCCCATCATTAGATGAAAGGATAAAGAAGAGGTCGTACATATACACAATGGAATACTATTCAGCCATAAGAAAGAAACAAATCCTACCATTTGCAACAACATGGATGGAGCTAGAGGGTATTATGCTCAGTGAAATAAGCCTGGCAGAGAAAGACAAGTACCAAATGATTTCACTCATTTGTGGAGTATAACGAAGAAGCAAAACTGAAGGAACAAAACAGCAGCAGACTCACAGACTCCAAGTAGGGACTAGCAGTTACCAAAAGGGAGGGGTTGGGGAGGGTGGGTGGGAAGAGAGGGAGAAGGGGATTGAGGGGTATTAGGATTAGCACACATGGTGTGTGGGGGGGGTCATGGGGAAGACAGTGTGGCACTGAGAAGACAAGTAGTGACTCTGAGGCATCTTAGTACACCGATGGACAGTGACTTCAATGGGGTATGTAGTAACCACATTGTTTTTCATGTGAAACCTTCATAAGAGTGTATATCAATGATACCTTAATAAAAATATAAAAAAGAAGAAAGTGAGAATATGAGAAACAAAAAAATACAACACCCCTAAATGTGTGGGATGTGGTAAACTCAGTTCTAACAAGAAAGTACTTGGCAATAAGGCTTACTTACCTCAAGGAAGAAGAGCAATCCCAAATAAACCGTCTAAATTCACAATTACAGAAACTAGATAAGGGACAACGGAAGCCCAAAGTTAGTAGAAGGAGGGACACAATAAAGACCAGAATAAAAAGAAATAAAATAGACAAGAATAAAACAATGGTAAAATATCAATGAAACCAGGAGCTGGTTCTTTGAGAAAATAGAATAGATGAACCCCTAGCCAGACTTCACAGGAATAGAAAAAAAAGAGAATGTACACACATACGCAGAATCAGAAACGAAGAAGGGATCATCACAACGGATACCATGGAAATACAAAGAATTATTAGAGAATACTGTGGAAAATCATATGCCAATAATCCGGACAACCTAGAAGAAATGGACAACTTCCTGGAAAAATGCAACCCTTGAAGACTGACCCAGGAAGAAAGAGGAATCTGAACAGGCCAATTATCAGCAATGAAATCAAACTGGCAATCAAAATACTCCCCAAAAGCAAAAGTGCATATCCAGATGACTTCACAGCTCAATTCTACCAAACACTTAAAAGAAGAGCTAATACCCATCCTTCTGAAAGTATTTCAAAAAGTTGAAGAAGAGCGAGTACTTCCAAACTCATTCTACGAAGCCAGCATTCCCTCTAATACCCAAACCAGGCAAAGACACCACAAAAAACGAAAATTATACACAAAAAACCCTGATGAACACAGATACAAACATCCGGACAGAATATTAGCAAACTGAATTCAAAACTACATCAAAAAATCATCCATCATGACCAAGTGAGATTTATTCCAGGCATGCAAGCATGGTTTAATATTTGCATATCAATCAATACCATATACCACATTAACACAAAGAAGGATTAAAACCACATGACCGTTTTAATAGATGCTGAGAAAACATCTGACAAAACTCAACATCCGTTCGTGATAAAAACTCTCAACAAAATGAGTATAGAGGGTACATACCTCAACATAATAAAGACCATATACGTCAAACCCACAGCCAACACCATACTTAATAGTGAAAAGCTGAAAGCTTTTCCTCTAAGACCAGGAACAAGACAAGGGTGCCCATTCTCCCCAATTTTATTCAACATAGTACTGCGTACCTAGCCGCAGGAATCGGCCAACACAGAAATAAAGGACATCCAGATTGGTCAGGAAGAAGTTAAACTGTCACTATTTGCAGATGACACAGAAAACCCTAAAGAATCCACCAAAAAACTATTAGAAATATTAACTGAATTCAGCAAAGTTGCAGGATATAGAATTAATACATAGAAATCTGTCACATTCGTATATACTGACAACGAACTGGCACAAAGAGATATCAGGAAACACCTCCATTTACAACTGTATCACAAAGAATAAAATACCTAGGCATAAACCTAACCAAGAAGGTGAAAGACCTATAGTCTGAAAACTACAAGACACTCATGAGAGAAATTAAAGACACCCAGAAATGGAAATCCATTCCGTGCTCATGGATACGAAGAATTAGTATTGTGAAAATGGCCATCCTGCCCACAGCAATTGTCAGATTCCATGCAATCGCCATCAAAATACCAACAGCAGTCTTCAACGAACTAGAACAAATAGTCGTAAATTCAAATGGAACCAAAAAAGACCCTGAATAGCCAAAGCAATCCTGAGAAAAAAGAACAAAGCTGGGGGTGTTACACTCCCTGACTTCAAGCTCTACTACAAAGCTCCAGTAATCAAAACAGTTTGGTACTGGCACAAGAACAGACCCATAGGTCCATGGAACAGAACAGAGTGCAGATGTGAACCCAGTCACATATGGTCAATTAATATATGATAAAGGAGCCATGAATATACAATGGGGAAGAGACAGCCTCCTCAACAAGTGGGGTTGGGAAAACTGGACAGCCACATATAAGAGAAAGAAACTGGATTCCTGTCTAACTCCATACACGAAAGTAAACTCAAAATGGATCAAAGGACTGAATGTATGCCACAGAACCACAAAAGTCTTAGAAGAAAACATAGGCAAAAACCTCTTGAATATAAACATGAACAACTTTTTCCTGGACACTTATCCTCGGGCAAGGGAAACAAAATCAATAATGAACAAGGGGGACTACAGCAAAATTAAAAGCTTCTGTTCAACAGAGGACTCCATTAGCAGAATAAAAAGGCACTCTACAGTATGGGGGAATATATTTGTACATGACTCATCTGATAAGGGGTTAACATCCAAAATATATAAAGAACTCATGTGCCTGAACACCCTAAAAACAAATAACCCAATCAAAAAACGGGCAGAAGACCTGAACAGACATTTCTCCAAAGGAGAAATCCAGATGGCCAACAGGCACATGAAAGGATGCTCCACATCACTGATCATCAGGGAAATGCAAATTAAAACCACAATGAGATATCGCCTCACACCAGTAAGGATGGCCACTATCCAACAAATGCTGGCCAGGATGTGGAGAAACAAGAGCCCTCCTACACGGTTGTTGGTAATGTAAACTGATGCAACTGCTGTGGAAAGCAATATGGAGGTTCTTCATCAAGCTAAAAGTAGAAATACCATTTGGCCCATCAATTCAACCGCTAGCAATTTACCCAAAGAAAACAGAATCCCTGATTCAAAAAGATACATGCACCACTACGATTATCGCTGCACTATGTGCAATAGCCAAGATGTGGAAGCAAGCTAAGTGCCCATCAACAGATGAATGGATAAAGAGGTGGTACATACATACAATGGAGTATTATTCAGCCACAAAAAGAAATGAAATCCTGCTAGTTGCAACAACATGGATGGATCTACAGGGTATTATGCTCATTGAAGTTAGGCAGGCAGAGAAAGACAAATAGCATTTGACTTCACTTATTTATGGAATATAAAAACAAAGCAATACAGCAGTAGACCCTCAGACACTGAGAAGGGACTTGTGGTTGCCAAGGGGGAAGAGTTGGGCGGGGGGCAGGTGCAGTGGGGGAGGGGATAATAAAGGGACACAGTAATTCACAATTCCAACATAAGTTGATCACGGGGACTGCTGAATCACTGTGATGTACATTTGAAACCAACATAAGATTGTATATTAACACTTTAATTTTTAAAAAGTGTTAGCAAAAAAGAAAAAAAAAATCTCATTATGTCAGTGTGTCCAAGTCTACCAGGTCTGAAAAGATCGCAGGCGTCTTGCCTGGACCCCTTTTTCCTGGAAGGGTCCCCAGTTCTCACTGAGTGTCACAACCATGAATCCTCTTAGGGACTGGGGCTCTCTTGCTAAATGGGGCTTAGCCCATTAGACCAAGGCCCTTAACCCCGGAGACCACCTCCAGAGGAAATGCTGAGGCACCTCAGTCTGCAAGCTCTGCCTCCCTGGCTGAATTTGGGAGTTGTCAGCTGTAGCCCTCGGGGACTCGTTTAGTCACTTAGGTCACCCCACATCCGTCTACCTTGGCTGGGGCGCTGCTCGGTGTGTCCCTTTCTGTTGGGTAAAGTTGCCTCATTAGCAATCAGGGCCCTCATCTTGCATCCAGGTAAGACCTAGCTCTCCTTCATCGGTAGAAATGGGGCTGCTCCCTTAGACAAAGGCCTTCTCCCTGAGACATTCCGAGCCCGAGTGAGCCTGACCGTGCTCTGCTTGGGCCTCTGGGAGCCCGACCGCAGGTACGGGATTTGGTGGAGGGGGGCGTCACCGTTGTTATGGGAGGAGTGGTCCCTTGGGTTCCCTCTCAGGGGCCTCACCTTGACTCCAGAGCAGGCCTGGGAATCCACCTCCCAGCACACAAAAGCCGCACGCTGGTCACGAGGTCCTCGCTCCCCAAACGGAAGTGTGGGGGAGTCACATCCGGGCTCCGCTGTGTGGGGCGGGGCAAGGGAGCAAGGCGGTCCCCGAGGGGGGCGGTTCTGCGAGGGCCGACGGCCGGCCGGGGCGGGGCTGTCCGTGACATCATCATTCAGGAGTCGGTGGTCCCTAGGTCCTCACTCGAGGTCCTCACCTTGGGGTCTGTCAGGGTCTGGGCTTCCTCCCTCTACTGACCCGAGTCCGCCAGTCCCCAAACAGAGCCCTCACCTTCCTGAGTCCCTAGTGGGGAGTTCAGAGCCCTGAATCCTTAGGGGGGACTCCCTAGAGGTGAAGCCAGGGTGCAGTGCTTCTGACGCCCTCTGCTGGGTGTCACTGGCCTGATGAGAGGGCCGGACTCTGTGAGTCCCCCTCATTAGCGCTGAGGGCTCTCGCCGTGACTCTGGTTATGGCCAAGACTCCTCCCTCTGCAGAACTGGGATCCAGTCCTACCAGACAAGGCCTCTCCCTCCCTGAGAGCACACAGGTGGTGTGAAGGGACTCCTCGGTTTTTTTTCTGTGTCTTCTAGGGCTAAGAAGGGTAAGGGACTCTATTGAGCCCTCTCCTTTTAGGGGTCCCCTCATAACACTCAGGTGAATTCTTTACACGGCCTAGGTCCCTCCCTCTGCACCACTGAGGCCGCCCCCGTTAGGCGGAGGCCGTCACTTCCTTGAGACTTTCCAGGCTGAACTCAGCTTGGCACCTGTGCCGGGCTCTTCCCAGGAACGACAGCAGAGGAGATTTTGTGGAGCCTTCTTTGATGCTCTGGGTGTTACCCTTAGTCCGCATTTGGGTCCTCGCCTCGGCAAATGATCCATGTGTGACTCCACCCTCTGCCTTCCTGAAGCTGCTCGCCTGACATCAAGGTTCTCCTTTCCTGAGAATTCTAAGTTGGAGGTCAGGGCCCTCCTCGTATGATCATGGTCCACTGGGGCCTCCGAGTACAGACTGCAGGGATGTGACTCTGTAGGACCTGCTCTCCTGGCTGGGTCCTGCCGTCATTCCTCAGCCACGGCCCTCACCATGTATTTCAGAGCCTGGGACTTCTCCTTCTACAGAACTGAGGTCACCCTCCTTAGGCCTTTGTATTTTGGGGTGGTTGTCTCCTCAGTCCTCATTCATGGGGGTCCTCCTGTCTCCTGATTAAAGGATTCCCGGGAAATGACACATACCCGCGCACACACTTGACCAGTTTCCCTATTGCAAATTTTGCAGAAAACGGGTCCCTGTCCCAAGAGTGATTAAGAAACAGAAACACAAATCCAGGAGCCCAAGACACATGCTGTCAGAGAAACAAAAGCTGATGTATTCCTTCTCTTGTCCCTGACAACTCTGATGCAAGAGTGAGGAGATATTCAACCCGACAGCTCTGCCTAGAGCCTTCTAGGTCTGAGAGCAGGGCCTGGGGCCTTCGTAACACCCGATATTCTGAGATGTTATCTTCCCCAGTCTTAGTTCATGGGTGTCCTCCTATAAGCTCTCGTCACTTTGATTAAAGGCTTCTTGGGAAATGCCACATCCCTGAAAACTCCTGAGCAGTTTCCCTACTCCAAACCTTGAACGGGTCCTTGTCCTAGGAGTGATATGACATGGGAAATCCTCGGCGCAACACAGGAGGTCCAGGGGGTAGGCTGTTAGAGAAATTAAAACATACTGATCTATTCCTTCTCATGCCCAGCCAGACTTGAGGTCTCAGGTAACTTCTGTTTAAACAGATTCTCTTTTTATAACAAAGTGGCTGAGTCACATAATGATTGAAGTCCTTGATCTTTTGAGGTTATCTGAAATCACATATGTAGATGATCCTATTATCAGCAAGTATTATCTCCCTCCTTATTTATACCTCACATTTGTATTTTAGTATTATTATGGCCTTGGCTGTATACTCCAACCCAGGAGCTGGGCCACGAGTCCATCTTATCGCTTGAGATACATTTTGCAGTAATGAGAAAAGAAGCGAATTAAGGGATACAAGGTTGGCCTCAAGAGTTGGAAGAGCAGAAGAGTGTGGGCTTCAGACTAACTCGAATCAAGGGTCTACTGCCATTTCTGTCACTATCCAGCCCTGTGAACTTTGGCCCAGGATTGAACTGGATGAGTGAGTCTCAGGGTTTTCTTCTGTCCAGTGAATTTGGTAAGCCCTGTCTTGTAGGACGGTGGAAATGTGTGTAGTGAATGGTAAGCCCCCGTGGCAGTGCCTGGCAGTTATAACCCTCCCTTCCGATGACTGGTGGCTGCGCTCTCAAACCAAAGAGTTTACCTCTCAGACCTGATATAAAGAAGTGAGGGAGGAGCCTTGCCTGATAGCCCTGCCCTGAGATTTCTAGAGCCGGCATCAAAGGATAGGGGCATGATTCTCTCTCCTCTCCCCATACAGGGATGGGCAGACCCCTCAGTCCTCGGTCTTCCTGATTTGACTCCTGGCAGGGCCAGGGGCTCCCCTTGACCTTGACCTGATGCCTATCTCCTGGTAGTAAGGCCCATACCTCCCTGTGACCTGACGGGAGGAAACCAGCATGGCCTTATCTGATTACACATGCCTATCTATGGTCTCACAAGAATGACATGCTGGCAGGCAGGTTGAAGCCCTCTAACAGATGGTCCCACTCACGGCCCTTAGTCTGACTCCTGGGCGGGACAAGATTCCTCCCTCTGTTCACATGCGACTGCCACACTCAGACCAAAACACTTGCTTGCCCGTCACTCTGGAGTGGGAACTGACAAGGCTCCTCTGCCTGACATCTCCGCATGGGCCCTCCTGGAGCTGAGGAGGGAAGATTCTGTGTGGCCACTATTGATATGGGGAGTGTGGTCCTACATTCTTCACTGTCCTCACCGTGACTGCCGGAATAACCTGGAACTATTCCCCGTCTTGATTTAAGGCTTATGCCCACATACGAAGGCCCCCAATTCCCTGATACCCTCTCGGAAGAAATGAAGTTTGCCTCATCGGGCTGCAAAAGCCCATGGATGTCACCCAGGGCTGACAGAAGCGGAAGGAATCTCTGCAGCGCCCCTCACCCCCTGGTATGAGGTGGGTGGTCCTTTCAGTCTCCAGAGTCCTTAACTTGGCTCTGGCATCATCTGGAAATCCTCCTTCGGCTGACTGGAGGTCACCCCCTTTGACAAGACTCCTCACCTCCACGGGCTGCTCTGGGAGGAAGTGAGTATGACTCATCATGTTACTCTGCCTAGGTGACATGGTCTCAGGTCTGACAACAGGGACAGGGCTCTATGTGGCCTCCTTTTTCCTGGGAGGGATCCTCTCATTTTCAGTGTCATCACGTTGCTTCCTTTTAGGAACTGGGTAGCCTTCCTTTGGTGAATGGGGCCTGCCCCATCAGTCCAGGGACTTTAGGTCTCTGAGGCCATCCCCCCCAGGAAATGAGAGGTAACCTTAGCCTGAAAGCTCTGCCTGTGGCCTCTGAGCGCTGACTACGGAGTGGGACTTCCCAAGGACATAGCTATTCTGGGATACGTGGTCGCTTCACACAGGAGTCTTACCTTATAACTGTCATGGCCTGGGAGTCCACTCTCTGCTGAACATCTACCCTGTAAACCAAAGCCCTCATTTCTTTGAGGCCCGCCAGGCATAGGCCAGGGGGCACTTGAGTTTGCCAGACATTCCCTGGACCTCCCAGGACTAATAGCAGAGGTGTTAGGTGTAGCCGTGTCAGTTGTGGGTTGAGTGGTCCCCACGTCCACACACGGGCTCTTCACCTACACTCTGTAGCCTTCCTGGAGCTCCACTCTCTGATGATCTGAGGCTATAGGCTTCAGACAAAGTCCTCACCTTCCTTGGACCTAAACTGAAAGTCCCAAGCAGCCAGGACGATTTTGGACCTCACAGGGCCGACAACTGGGACGGGACTTTATGGGATCCTGCTGTTGTGGCGTGACTGGATGGGATCCTACTGTTCTGGCTGGGTCCTTCCATCCTCCTCATTCAGGCTTACCACTGTTCTTTCTCTGAGATACTCAGGCTCTTTTCTCTACTGGTCGGGGAACTCTGACCTTAGACCAAGGCTTTTATGCCCCTGTGAAGCCTGAAGGATAAGGGAGGGTGTGCTCAGCCTGACAGCTCCATCTGACAGCCTTTATGTTTGCAGACAGACAGCACTGCTGTCCCTGTAATCCTCCTATATTCTGGGGTGTTGCTCACCCCAGTCTTCCTGCATGGGGCCCTCACCTTAGCACCCCTCCCTTGGATTAAAGGCTTCCTAGGAAATTCCACCTCTCTGCCAACTCTTGAGCAGTTTCTGCTCTACAAACCTGGCAGAGGATGGGCCCCTATCCCAGAAGTAATGTGAGACGCGGAAGCTGTAGCACAACGCAGGAGCCCCAGGACAGGTGGTGGGCTGGCGGTCAGGGGAAAAGTACATTGACCTGTTTCTTCTCTTCATCAGCCAGATGAAGATTCTCATGTAACTTCTGCTCTGATATATTTACTTTCTGCAGGAAAGAGAGTGTCCAGGATGATTTTGAAAGCCTCTCATCTTTTGAGAGGTTCCTTCTCTAACACTGCAAATGTAGATGATCATACTGTCACCGAATACGGTCATTCATTTGTTTGTACCTGTCAATTACCTTGGTATTCTTGTTGCTCTGGCTATGTTTCCAATCCAGTAGTCTGGGCACAAGGCAGTTCTCTAGCACCTAAAATACATCTTGAAATACTGCGAAGAAAACTGAAATAAGAACACAGGTGTGCCTCCGGGTGGGAGGAGGACCACAGTGTGACTCTGCAGTAACTTAGACCAGGACTCGAGTCCCACCCGGTCCTGTCATTTGCAAGCCCTGTGGATTTCAGCACCTCACCAAACTCTGACTTTATGAGCCTCAGGCTCTCCCCTGTGACGTGAGTTTGACAAGCCCCATCTTGTAGTATTGATGGCATACATGTAATGTATGGAAAGTATCTGTCACTGTGCCTGTTTTGTATTGAGACATTAGGGAACGGCAGTTACTACTATGATTATCTTGACCTTAGATGTTCTCATCAAGCCAGCTGGGGTTTTTTGTTTTTACATCTAAGAGACGTCAGAGAACATGCAGTGTCCTAGCCAAAACACAAACATGCAAACAAAACCCCAAACCAAAACCCAAAGAACCTGCCAGTCAGCCAAAATTCTGCTCAGCAATGAAAACTAAGTAACATGTTCTCGCACTCTCCTTTTTGGCCTGCTTTTCACTTGTTCTATGTGAAGTAGAAAGCATCTCCCCCTCTTTCATGATAGCTTTTCCTAGAATCCGTAATGCATGGACAGGGGCTGGATCTTCTTTCACTCACCATCCCCAGTACAAGCATGAAGATTTCCAAAGAACAGATACGCACGCAATTAGTGTTTCTGTGGAATAGACATGAACAAGAGGTCTGATTCAATATGCTTTATATTCTCAAACATGCTTGAAAAACATAAGCAAAGCCAGGTATTTCTCTTTTAATTTCAGAAAATGAAAGACTAAATGCAGTAAGGCAAACTAAGAACTTGCTTGGCATAAAGCAAACCAAGGATTAACTTTTACTTTCTATCATCTACCTACCTACCTATTTATCTCCCTCCCTCCCTCCCTCTCTCTCTTTCCCTCCCTCCACTTCTATCCATCTGTCTGTCCCTCTCACCATGTCTGTACATCTCTACCTACCTATCATCTATCTATCATCTATCATCTATCTATCTATCTATCTATCTATCTATCATCTATCTATCCATCTATCATCTATCCATCTATCATCTATCTATCTATCTATCATCTATCTATCTATCTATCTATCTATCATGTATCATCTATCTATCTATCTATCTATCTATCTATCTATCATGTATCATCTATCTATCCATCTATCATCTATCTATCTATCTATCTATCATCTGTCATTTTCTGATCCCAACTATTTTAGCAAGGACTTCTTTCCCATTTCCAAGCATACTCCTATCCTAAAGCCAGGTTATCTTGTTGTGGATTACAAAAGCGATTTAAGGATTTCCAATTTCTATTTCAAACAACAAAAGTCTTACTCTTAAACCTGATAACAGCAATAAAGATGTGACCTGTGCCATTCATAACCTTATATTATGAATCTAAATAAACATTCTGTTGAAAGGAATACCACTTGAAAATCGGAAAACAAAACAGGTAAGTCAACAATTTATTAGAAACAATTGTTAACAGGCCTTTCAACCATAAAATGAAGAATCTGCCTCTGACCTCACTGGGGCTGAGAGTGGCAGCTGGATGTGGCCTCAGACTGTGCACCTGCCGTGGCACGAGTACCGGTCATGGCTGGAACTGTGGCTCGGGCCCTCTCTTCCGCATCTCTGAAAGCCTCTTCATAATGCTTTGGGAAGGCAGTGGGGGTGGTACCACTGATCTTGGCCACTAACTCTAGGACTTCCATCTTGCTGGTTAGAGCATAGGCTCTTGGACCCCACAGGAACTCATTGCATGGAGGAACGCTCTCGGGTATCTGGCGGCACTCCAGGTACTTTGCTTGCACCAAATCTGTGATGAGCTTCCTGGGATCCCCGAAGAAGAAGTGCCTCCTTCCCTCATAGATGTCCAACATATTCAGGAGCTGCCAGATCTGCTGCTCAGAGGAGCGGTTACCATTCAAGAAGATCCCGCTCAAGAGAGGCATCAGAACCCCATGCTTATGGAATTCCCAGCCACTGCTCAGACTGCCATCGAGGTGGTCTAGCTTGTTGACAAAGGTGTAGGACGTACTATTGGGCTTGACTTCCTTCAATTCAAGGCCAAAGACCAGCTCCACACGCGCAGCTGCTCTCCTGAGGATCTCGGGGAAGTGCTCCCTGTACTTTTTGTTGATCGACTTTATCATGTCTACCTTTCTAATGGGCTCCTTCCTTTTATACTTAGAGAGCAGTAGCGACATCAACATCTCCACCCTTCTATTTAGAGGATCATCCTTAGCGCTCTCAATGGAAGCTGAGGCCTGGGAGGAAGTTTCACTTTCCTCAGCTTGGCCTTTGGCCCCTTTATCAGATCCTGGGTGTGAAACACCTGCAACAGCACTTGTGGTGGCCCGGGCCTTCCCAGGCTGCCGGGAAGTGCCAGCAACAGGGGACCTTGAGGGAGCACACTGCAAAACAGGAGAGGAGGACAAAGTGGTCTCTTCTTGCTCCGCTGCAGTGGCTTGAGCACTAAGAGCTTGGTCTTCCGCTCTGTTTTGCCGGCGTTTCTCACGAGCACGGCGTTTACTGTTCTGACCACGAGGCATGACGGCTGTGATCAGGGACAAGAGGCAAGAGTCTGGGCCAGTGAAAATGTGACTTGGACACCTGGAGGAAGGAGAATGAGATGATGTGAACATCTTCAACAGGTAGATTCCATTTGGCGGACTCTGCAGGTTTCCTTGAGGGCCTTATTCAGGGGACCCATAAGGCTCCTGTTCTCCTGGACAGGCTGCCTCCTGAGAATCCCAGAGAACCCTTAGAGTGAGTCTTAATCTGCATACTACCAGGCCTGCCTTGGGCTTACTGTGACAGCAGGTGCTGGCACTGAGACCCCCTGTGTTCTGGAATGTGTGTTCTTCTCAGTTTATTTTCAATATTGGCATGCCACCCCTGGGCAGAGCCTGGGCACCCTCCCCTCTGCTACTCTGAACTTGATGCCTCAAAGCTGCCTGACACCCGGAAGCAACTGCAGGGGTGCCTCAGTCTACCTCCCTACCAGGGGACACCCAGTGCTGAGAGCTTAGTGGGATTCTCTCCTGAGTTCGCTGGGCTTACACAGTCCTCACTTAAGGTCCTCACCTTGGCTCCCTGAAAGGCTTGCGATCACTCTCCTTTTGCTGACTTGTGGCTGTACCTTCAGACTAAGGAATCTCACCTCCCTTAGACCCGATATAAGCAAGCGAGGGGGATACTCAACCTCAGAGCCCTTCCCTGAGATTGCTTTGGCTGAAACCAAAAGGTTGGGATGGATGCTTTGATGTCCTTTCTCTTCAGGGTTGGGTGGTCCCGTGAGTCCTCACTCAGGTTCCCCAGTTCGGTTCCTGGTGGAGAAGCACCACTTTTTCTTGAACTGATGCCTGTGTCCTCATAGTACGAGCCAACCTCCCTGACTCCCAATAGGAAGAAGTGAAGATGACCTTATCTGACCAAATGTGATCTCTCAAGAGTGAAAGCTCTTGCAGGCAAGTTGACATATTATGGTAGGTGGTCCCACACAGGATCCTAACTCAAGGTTTAAATTTTACTCCTGATAGGGCCTAAGATTTCTCCTTCTGCTGACCCAGGACCACTCCCGTCAGACCAAGACCCTCACTTTCCTGCTGCCCCTGGGAACTGCTGTCTGACATTCTATCCTTGAAGTCTCCCAGGGCTGAGAACAGGAAGGGTTCTTTGTGGCTTCACTGATATGGGGTGGGACATCCCTAAGGCCTCAAGTTTCTCACCATGACACCTTGCATAACCCAATCTGGGGAAGGAAACAGACACTCAGTTCAACGAAGCACAGCGAGCCCCGAACAAAAGGAACCCAAGCAAGACAACAGCAAGACATATAATAATCAAAATGGCAAAGATCAAGGATAAGGAGAGAGTGTTGAAAGCAGCCAGACAAAGAAAACAGCTACTTATAAAGGAAATCCCATCAGGCTATCAGCAGACTTCTCAGCAGAAACTCTACACCCCAGAAAGGGCGTGGCATGATACAGTTATTGTAATGAAACCGCAAGATTAAATTTTAAATTTGAAGCAGGCATTAAAGAATTTCCAGCAAACAAAACTCGAAGGAATTTGCCACCACTAGGCCTTCATTACAGGATATGTTAAAGGGACTGCTGTAGAAGGAAATGTCTCTAAGGCTAAATAGCTTTCACTAGTGGAAATAAACCCACAGTGAAGGCAGCAGACCAAACTAACTACCAAACAAGAATGAAATTAAAACACAACAAAAGAAACAAATGCAACTATACATAAAATCAGTCAAGGATACACACAAAAAAGAAATGCAAATTATGCAATCTAATATGGAAAAAGTCGAGGAGGAAGAAGGGAAAATAGGTACATTTAGATTGTGTTTCAAATAGAGTAATCAGAAATTTAAGGTAGACTGTTATATAGTAAGGAAGCCATCCTGGAGCCTCTGGGAATCACAAAACTAAAGGCTAGAATAAATACACACACACACACAAAGAAAGTATAAAAAATGAGAAAAATCCAAATAAGACCTACAGAAAACCATCAACAACAAGAGAAGTGTATAGGACAGGGACAAAGGAACAGAGAGGAGCTATAGAAAACAGCCAGAAAACAATTAATGAAATGGCAATAAGTATATATCTGTCAATAATCACCTTAAATGTAAATGGACTGAATGCACCAATCAAAAGACGTAGGCAGAATGGACAAAGAAACGACACCCATCTGTATGTTGCCTGCAAGAGACTCATTTCAGACCCAAAGACATACACAGACTAAAAATGAAGAGCTGGAAAAAGATATTCCATGCAAAAACTAGGGAGAAAACTCCGGGGATAGCAGTACTTACATCAGACAAAACTGATTTCGAAACAAAGAAAGTAACAAGAGACAAAGGAGGACATTACATAATGATTAAGGGGTCAGTCCAACAACAGGATATAACCATTATAAATATCTATGCACCCAACACAGAAGCACCTAAATATGTAAAACAAATACTAACAGAATTAAAGGGGGAAATAGATTGCAACACGTTCATTTTAGGAGACCTCAAGGCACCACTCATACCAATAGACAGATGAACCAGACAAAAATAAACAAGGAAACAGGGGCACTGAACAATACATTACATCAAGTGGACTTAACACATATCTACACAACGCTCCACCCAAAGCAGCAGGATACACTTTTCTCTCAAGCGTACATGGAACATTCTCCAGAATAGCTCATGTGCTAGGCCACAAGAAGAGCCTCACTGAACTCAAAAAGACTGAAATTGTATCAAGCAGCTTCTCAGATCACAATGGTATGAAACGAGAAATAAATTACACAGAGAAAACAAAAAAGCCTACCACACACGGAGGCTAAAGAACATGTTTATAAATAATCAGTGGACTGATGAACGAATTAAAACAGAAATCAAGCAACACATGGAGACAAATGAAAAAAGAAATACAACACCCAAAGAAAACAAGTTCTCAGATTCAAAAAGACATATGCACCCCTATGTTTACTGCAGCATTATTTACAATAGCCAAGATATGGAAGCAACCTAAGTGCCCATCATTAGATGAAAGGATAAAGAAGAGGTCGTACATATACACAATGGAATACTATTCAGCCATAAGAAAGAAACAAATCCTACCATTTGCAACAACATGGATGGAGCTAGAGGGTATTATGCTCAGTGAAATAAGCCTGGCAGAGAAAGACAAGTACCAAATGATTTCACTCATTTGTGGAGTATAACGAAGAAGCAAAACTGAAGGAACAAAACAGCAGCAGACTCACAGACTCCAAGTAGGGACTAGCAGTTACCAAAAGGGAGGGGTTGGGGAGGGTGGGTGGGAAGAGAGGGAGAAGGGGATTGAGGGGTATTAGGATTAGCACACATGGTGTGTGGGGGGGGTCATGGGGAAGACAGTGTGGCACTGAGAAGACAAGTAGTGACTCTGAGGCATCTTAGTACACCGATGGACAGTGACTTCAATGGGGTATGTAGTAACCACATTGTTTTTCATGTGAAACCTTCATAAGAGTGTATATCAATGATACCTTAATAAAAATATAAAAAAGAAGAAAGTGAGAATATGAGAAACAAAAAAATACAACACCCCTAAATGTGTGGGATGTGGTAAACTCAGTTCTAACAAGAAAGTACTTGGCAATAAGGCTTACTTACCTCAAGGAAGAAGAGCAATCCCAAATAAACCGTCTAAATTCACAATTACAGAAACTAGATAAGGGACAACGGAAGCCCAAAGTTAGTAGAAGGAGGGACACAATAAAGACCAGAATAAAAAGAAATAAAATAGACAAGAATAAAACAATGGTAAAATATCAATGAAACCAGGAGCTGGTTCTTTGAGAAAATAGAATAGATGAACCCCTAGCCAGACTTCACAGGAATAGAAAAAAAAGAGAATGTACACACATACGCAGAATCAGAAACGAAGAAGGGATCATCACAACGGATACCATGGAAATACAAAGAATTATTAGAGAATACTGTGGAAAATCATATGCCAATAATCCGGACAACCTAGAAGAAATGGACAACTTCCTGGAAAAATGCAACCCTTGAAGACTGACCCAGGAAGAAAGAGGAATCTGAACAGGCCAATTATCAGCAATGAAATCAAACTGGCAATCAAAATACTCCCCAAAAGCAAAAGTGCATATCCAGATGACTTCACAGCTCAATTCTACCAAACACTTAAAAGAAGAGCTAATACCCATCCTTCTGAAAGTATTTCAAAAAGTTGAAGAAGAGCGAGTACTTCCAAACTCATTCTACGAAGCCAGCATTCCCTCTAATACCCAAACCAGGCAAAGACACCACAAAAAACGAAAATTATACACAAAAAACCCTGATGAACACAGATACAAACATCCGGACAGAATATTAGCAAACTGAATTCAAAACTACATCAAAAAATCATCCATCATGACCAAGTGAGATTTATTCCAGGCATGCAAGCATGGTTTAATATTTGCATATCAATCAATACCATATACCACATTAACACAAAGAAGGATTAAAACCACATGACCGTTTTAATAGATGCTGAGAAAACATCTGACAAAACTCAACATCCGTTCGTGATAAAAACTCTCAACAAAATGAGTATAGAGGGTACATACCTCAACATAATAAAGACCATATACGTCAAACCCACAGCCAACACCATACTTAATAGTGAAAAGCTGAAAGCTTTTCCTCTAAGACCAGGAACAAGACAAGGGTGCCCATTCTCCCCAATTTTATTCAACATAGTACTGCGTACCTAGCCGCAGGAATCGGCCAACACAGAAATAAAGGACATCCAGATTGGTCAGGAAGAAGTTAAACTGTCACTATTTGCAGATGACACAGAAAACCCTAAAGAATCCACCAAAAAACTATTAGAAATATTAACTGAATTCAGCAAAGTTGCAGGATATAGAATTAATACATAGAAATCTGTCACATTCGTATATACTGACAACGAACTGGCACAAAGAGATATCAGGAAACACCTCCATTTACAACTGTATCACAAAGAATAAAATACCTAGGCATAAACCTAACCGAGAAGGTGAAAGACCTATAGTCTGAAAACTACAAGACACTCATGAGAGAAATTAAAGACACCCAGAAATGGAAATCCATTCCGTGCTCATGGATACGAAGAATTAGTATTGTGAAAATGGCCATCCTGCCCACAGCAATTGTCAGATTCCATGCAATCGCCATCAAAATACCAACAGCAGTCTTCAACGAACTAGAACAAATAGTCGTAAATTCATATGGAACCAAAAAAGACCCTGAATAGCCAAAGCAATCCTGAGAAAAAAGAACAAAGCTGGGGGTGTTACACTCCCTGACTTCAAGCTCTACTACAAAGCTCCAGTAATCAAAACAGTTTGGTACTGGCACAAGAACAGACCCATAGGTCCATGGAACAGAACAGAGTGCAGATGTGAACCCAGTCACATATGGTCAATTAATATATGATAAAGGAGCCATGAATATACAATGGGGAAGAGACAGCCTCCTCAACAAGTGGGGTTGGGAAAACTGGACAGCCACATATAAGAGAAAGAAACTGGATTCCTGTCTAACTCCATACACGAAAGTAAACTCAAAATGGATCAAAGGACTGAATGTATGCCACAGAACCACAAAAGTCTTAGAAGAAAACATAGGCAAAAACCTCTTGAATATAAACATGAACAACTTTTTCCTGGACACTTATCCTCGGGCAAGGGAAACAAAATCAATAATGAACAAGGGGGACTACAGCAAAATTAAAAGCTTCTGTTCAACAGAGGACTCCATTAGCAGAATAAAAAGGCACTCTACAGTATGGGGGAATATATTTGTACATGACTCATCTGATAAGGGGTTAACATCCAAAATATATAAAGAACTCATGTGCCTGAACACCCTAAAAACAAATAACCCAATCAAAAAACGGGCAGAAGACCTGAACAGACATTTCTCCAAAGGAGAAATCCAGATGGCCAACAGGCACATGAAAGGATGCTCCACATCACTGATCATCAGGGAAATGCAAATTAAAACCACAATGAGATATCGCCTCACACCAGTAAGGATGGCCACTATCCAACAAATGCTGGCCAGGATGTGGAGAAACAAGAGCCCTCCTACACGGTTGTTGGTAATGTAAACTGATGCAACTGCTGTGGAAAGCAATATGGAGGTTCTTCATCAAGCTAAAAGTAGAAATACCATTTGGCCCATCAATTCAACCGCTAGCAATTTACCCAAAGAAAACAGAATCCCTGATTCAAAAAGATACATGCACCACTACGATTATCGCTGCACTATGTGCAATAGCCAAGATGTGGAAGCAAGCTAAGTGCCCATCAACAGATGAATGGATAAAGAGGTGGTACATACATACAATGGAGTATTATTCAGCCACAAAAAGAAATGAAATCCTGCTAGTTGCAACAACATGGATGGATCTACAGGGTATTATGCTCATTGAAGTTAGGCAGGCAGAGAAAGACAAATAGCATTTGACTTCACTTATTTATGGAATATAAAAACAAAGCAATACAGCAGTAGACCCTCAGACACTGAGAAGGGACTTGTGGTTGCCAAGGGGGAAGAGTTGGGCGGGGGGCAGGTGCAGTGGGGGAGGGGATAATAAAGGGACACAGTAATTCACAATTCCAACATAAGTTGATCACGGGGACTGCTGAATCACTGTGATGTACATTTGAAACCAACATAAGATTGTATATTAACACTTTAATTTTTAAAAAGTGTTAGCAAAAAAGAAAAAAAAAATCTCATTATGTCAGTGTGTCCAAGTCTACCAGGTCTGAAAAGATCACAGGCGTCTTGCGTGGACCCCTTTTTCCTGGAAGGGTCCCCAGTTCTCACTGAGTGTCACAACCATGAATCCTCTTAGGGACTGGGGCTCTCTTGCTAAATGGGGCTTAGCCCATTAGACCAAGGCCCTTAACCCCGGAGACCACCTCCAGAGGAAATGCTGAGGCACCTCAGTCTGCAAGCTCTGCCTCCCTGGCTGAATTTGGGAGTTGTCAGCTGTAGCCCTCGGGGACTCGTTTAGTCACTTAGGTCACCCCACATCCGTCTACCTTGGCTGGGGCGCTGCTCGGTGTGTCCCTTTCTGTTGGGTAAAGTTGCCTCATTAGCAATCAGGGCCCTCATCTTGCATCCAGGTAAGACCTAGCTCTCCTTCATCGGTAGAAATGGGGCTGCTCCCGTAGACAAAGGCCTTCTCCCTGAGACATTCCGAGCCCGAGTGAGCCTGACCGTGCTCTGCTTGGGCCTCTGGGAGCCCGACCGCAGGTACGGGATTTGGTGGAGGGGGGCGTCACCGTTGTTATGGGAGGAGTGGTCCCTTGGGTTCCCTCTCAGGGGCCTCACCTTGACTCCAGAGCAGGCCTGGGAATCCACCTCCCAGCACACAAAAGCCGCACGCTGGTCACGAGGTCCTCGCTCCCCAAACGGAAGTGTGGGGGAGTCACATCCGGGCTCCGCTGTGTGGGGCGGGGCAAGGGAGCAAGGCGGTCCCCGAGGGGGGCGGTTCTGCGAGGGCCGACGGCCGGCCGGGGCGGGGCTGTCCGTGACATCATCATTCAGGAGTCGGTGGTCCCTAGGTCCTCACTCGAAGTCCTCACCTTGGTGTCTGTCAGGGTCTGGGCTTCCTCCCTCTACTGATCCGAGTCCGCCAGTCCCCAAACAGAGCCCTCACCTTCCTGAGTCCCTAGTGGGGAGTTCAGAGCCCTGAATCTTTAGGGAGGACTCCCTAGAGGTGAAGCCAGGGTGCAGTGCTTCTGACGCCCTCTGCTGGGTGTCACTGGCCTGATGAGAGGGCCGGACTCTGTGAGTCCCCCTCATTAGCTCTGAGGGCTCTCGCCGTGACTCTGGTTATGGCCAAAACTCCTCCCTCTGCAAAACTGGGATCCAGTCCTACCAGACAAGGCCTCTCCCTCCCTGAGAGCTCACAGGTGGCGTGAGGGCACTCCTCAGTTGCTTTTCTGTGTCTTCTATTAATAAAGTAGTGGATTCTATTTTGCCCCCTTTGAATTTGGAAGTCCTTATCATGACTCTAGTTAAGGCTTAGGTTTTCTCTCTGTGGCTGTTTCCACGTAGTCCAAGGTCCTCACTTCTGTGAGACACTGCACACTGAAGTGGTTCATTCACTTTATTCCTCCATCTTTGGCATCCCAGATCGAACCACACTCAGTAAATTTGTAGGGATTCTGTGTTTTGGGTTGGTGGGTCCTTCATATTCAGAGTACTCACCTTGACACCTGATCAGTCTTGGGACTCTACTGTCTGCTTACTAGAGGCTGTTTCCATCAAATCAAGGTATTCATCTTCTGTGGACCTCCAAATTGGAAATTAGAATGATCCCCATTCTGTCAGGACTGTTCTGTACCTCTAAGGGTTGATTGTCTCAGCTAGAATTTATGGAGCCCCACTGTTACATCATTCATCATTTAGGGTCCTCATCTTCATATCAGAGGCTGGATCTTCCTTCTACTAGGCCTGAAGTTGTGTTTCTTAGGCCAAGGCTGTGACATTCCTGACAGGCCTGAAGAATAATGAGGCCATGCTCAGCCTGACAGTTCTGTCTGGGGTCCTCTGAGAGCAGGTATAAGACTGTCTGTGTGTGAGCCCCTATATTCTGAAGTGTTGGTCTTCCCAGACCTCTGACATTGGGGGTTACTACCTCTCAGATTAAAGGCTTCTTGGGAAATTCCACATCCCTGCAAACACCCGAGCAGTTTTGCCTCTGTAAAACTTGGTCCCTGTCCTAGAAGTGATGTGAGATGGTGAGTCCCGAGAGAGCTGGTGGACTCTCAGGTGAAAATTTGCTGACCATTTCTTTCTCTTCATCAGCCAGACTTACAGTCTCATGTAAATTCTGTTCTAATAGATTTATATTCGGTAGGTAAAGAGCTGTCCAGGATCATTTTGTGAACTCCTCATCTTTTGAGGTTATCTGGCATTGCATATGTAGATGATCATATTGTCACCAAGTATGAGCTTTCTTTTCCTTATTCATGCCTCTCATTTATTTTGGCATTCATATTGCTCTGGGAATGTATTCTAACCCAGAAGTATAAGCATAGAGTCCTTCTTTTTATTGCCTGAGGTACCTTTTCAAGAAGAAATAAGAAAATTGAATATAATAGACACAAAGTGGGCCTCAGGCTGTGAGAATTAGAACAGTGTAAGCTTTAGACTAATCTAGACCAGGGGTCTCGTTTCAATCCTGTCCCTTAACAGCCATGTGAATTTAGGCACATGACTAAACTTTGTGAGCACCAGGTTCTGCATCTACGAAATGAGTTTGATAAGCTTTGTCTTGTAAGACTGGTGGATTGTGGTTAATATGTGTTAAATGCCTGGCCTGCATTGAGACTACAACATGCATTTATTAATATGATTTATCTGAACCCCCATGAGTTCACTCACCCTGCTGAGATTTTCTTTTTTTAATCCAACAGATTTCAGTGACTATGTAGCATTGTAGAACAAAGGAAACCCAATCAGTCAATGTGCTAATTAGCAAGGAAAATGAAGTAATATTTCCATATTATATGATAAATCACTCAGTATGGGTATAAGGTACACTTCCCTAGTAGATGCAACACAAATCTAAAATTTTTGTCAAGGATCTACAACTTCCCTCCCTCCCCTGGCCCTTCCAATAAAAACCCTTGTTTTTATTATTTTAGCTAGCACCAAAAACCTAGAACTCACTTAGAATTTAGCAAATTGCACACATTATAACATGATTTGATGCTTTTGATGGCGTATGTGCTGACCCTCCCAAATAAGTGCAAAAAGTGCCCAGTGGCTTCTCAACATCCCACCTCAAGGGCCCATCAACCTTATTTCTCAGAATCCCTTAGAGACAATATGAATAAAACATCTAATTTTCAAACTGTTCTGCTCTGGAACAAGAGCACACGGCATGACCCATCCCTGTCCCAGGTGATTTGTCTCTGGTTTGCCCACAATCCCAACGTAAGTGTTAAGGGCACTTGCCCATTCCAAGCTTAGTCTCTCAACTCTGGGGTCCCCCAAACTGAGGGGCTGGCCCTGCTCATGATGACCCAGCCCCATCCAGCCCACCATGCAGTTAACTTAAGAGTTGTCTCCCATGGAGGGACTTGCAGTTCCCCAAGGCCCAGCACTGCCTTGCTTCAGTTACACTTGAAAGATTTCTGGAAATTTTCCCTTTTCTGCCTTGTCCTTCTGGTCTGAGAGACCATTTCATCATCTTTTTATGAGAGCTGCTCCTAATCACTAAAAGTATATGGACTGTGGCTTGTTCCTTGTTTTCTTTTCCATCCCCAGTGCTAGCATGGAGCCTTTCGAACAGCAGATGTTTCAGTAACATTTGGGGGAATTAAAGAGCCAGAGAATGAGAGGTGTAAATTATTATAATTAATTTATCCCATATTCTTGAGTAAGCCAAGTAAATCCAGGTATAAGACAAACCAAGAATTAACTACCTCTTACCTTTTAATATTTTCTCTTCTTTATGATCCTAACTAATTTAATGTGGGGTTCGTTCACATTTCCAGGAAAATACCTATTCCAATTATATGTTATCTTATGTGGATCATGGGAAAAAAATTCAAGAATTGTCAATTGGTTTGGCTAAATACCAAAATTCTTATTCTTAAACCTGATGAACAGCAATAAATGTGGGACCCATGTCATTCAAAAACATAGATTCTGAAGCTAAATAAATCTTTCATTAAAAGAAACATTTGGTAAATACCAATAAATAAATAAATTTATAAGTTACCCATATAGCGCTGGAAAACAAAAGATATACATTGTCTACCATCTATTCCTACCCTGACTCTACTACTCAGACCACTGAATGACCACTTCAAACACCAGGAATCTTCCTCAGACTTCACTGGGGGTGAACATGGCAGCTGGACAAGACTCCAGAGCGTGCACTGGCTATGGCAGGAGTGCTGGCCGTGGCTGCAGCTCTACTCAGTCCCTATCTTCCTCATCTCTCAAAGCCTCTTCATACCAGGATGGGAAGGCAGTGGAGGGCCGTACCATGACCTTGGCCAGCAACTCCATCATCACCCTCATCTTGCTGGTTTCTGTGCGGGCTCTCAGGCCCCATAGGAACGCAGAGCGTGGGGGATTGCTAGCAGGCACCTGGTGGTACTCCAGGGACTTTAGCTGCACCAAATCAGTGGTAATGGTCTTCATGGGATCCACAAAGATGAAAATTCTCTGCCCTGAATTTACATCCATTATATTCAGCTATTCCCAGACTATCCTCAGTGATATAGTTGTCCTTCCTGAATACCAGGCCCAATAGAGTCACCAGGGGGCTGGTTTTGTGCATGCCCTTTACATAACTCAGCCTTTCATCTTCAGTGAGGTCTGGCTTTCTGATAAAGGACATAGGAGTGGTCCACTTGCATCCTGTCAACCCCAAAGACCAGCAACATGTGCTCACAGGGTTTCCTGAAGATCTCAGGAAGTGTTCCTTGTCCTCTTTTACTACATTCTTTACCATGTCTGACTCTGCTATGTATTTTCACTTGATAACTGAGCACCAGGGAAGTCACCAACGAAGCTACTTTCTAGTCCAGAGGGTGTATGCCAGTGTCTGGCAGTGTCTCTTCTGGGTTGGGTGGTCCCCTCAACCCTCATTCTGACTCATCACCTTGACTCCTGACAGAGTACAAAATTCTACCCTCTGCCAAACTGGGATTATCCCCTTCAGACCAAGGAACTCTCCTCCATGAATCCCTGAGGAGAAAATAACACAGGACAAAGAAATATAGGACCTGTTTTTTTATATACAGGATGCCTGGCCAACCTACTTAAGAGGGAAGTGAGGGGCCTCAGCTTGAAAATCTGCCTGAGCTTCCCAGTCCTCACAGAAGGGTGGAGCAGGCCTCAGAGGTCCCTGTCTTCTGGAGTTATAGTATTCTTGGTTCATATGGGAGGTACTCCAAGAAATCATGGTATTCAAAAAAAAGCAAGTGTGAGGACCTACAAGGGACCTGTTTGGAAGGGAGTGACAGCAATGAAGGGTGGACAGCTGACTGCACATGCAGGTCTTGCTGAGACATTGTTATAGGGGATCAAAATATACCTCCCAATCAGTGCCAGAATGGTGCTTACATCATTATTTCCAAAAATAGGGCCTGAAGGTAATTTTAGGTGCTACAAAAAAAAAGTCAAAGCACTTTAGAGTAAGCTGGCTTAAATAAAGTTGAAAAGATTTTAGTGTCTAGTTTGTTTTCGCTGCAAGACTTCCCAGAGCCCTCAATATGACAATATGCATTGAGGAACTTCAAGAGGGATGATAAAGTATAATCAGTCTTCTTAATGTATTTGACCATGGAAAGCATGCTCTAGTGCCATTTTTTTTCACACTGAATCTCAAGACTTCAACACAGAACTTTTTAGAGATGCTTTCTATGATGCTCCTGACAGGTCCTCAGCTTATATTTTTCTGACTGTTTTGGGGGAAAATGTGTTGGCCTTTGGAGGTGACAAGAATACAGGCCAGGGACGTTTTCAAAACGAAATGTCTGCTTTAGTGCCTATAAAGATATCAGAAGTACATCTTTTTAATAAATGACATGAAATATCAGCTCTTCAGGAACTTCTCCAAACTTTGTTTCAGAGTCAATTTCAGTCAAAAAGTCAGTAAGATGCAACCACATCCAAAACGTGCTTGAGATGCCTGATTCTTGAGAAACACAGTCTCAGAGTTATGTTAAATGTAGGGCACCCTAAATTTCCCAAAGAATAATGTTGTATTAGGGCAACTTAAAGGTAATTAGTTGTGTATTTTCTCAGCCCTCAAAACTCAAAGGGGGAAAATAGGCTAGAGTCAGTCATCTATAGGGAACCTAATCCAAAAAGGTGTGACTACAGGGCAGGGGTTCAGCCTCGGTGGAGGATGGGAGTGTTTGGAAACCACAGAGGAGAAATTCCATCTTATGAACTGGCTTTACATAGTGGGAGTGGAAAGAGAATATGGAAAGGTGGGAACTACATGAGTATTTGCAGTTCATCCCAGTGGTACAGGATACTGCACCGTTCAAATAGGTCAACCTAATTCTGGGCTCCTCTGGATGTTGGGATCGAGATTATTGATATTCTTTCTGCTATTCTTATAATAATTATTTTGGGAACTGGAGCAGGCCATGTTCCTGTAGAGGATACATATAATAGATTTGTGAAAAACAAAGGCAGGCAATGGAGGCAGGGGCTCAAAGCAATGACCCAGAGCTCTCTGTAGAAGTCTAGAGGGGTACAGTTGAAAACACACAGCCATCTTCCTCTTTATAGTTCAAATAAATGAAAAACTAAAGAAATTTCCTAGGCAAAGCAAGGAAATAAACCCAGCCTTTATCTTGTGATGTGGACTTAAGGTATACAGGTAATTAGAAGTGTGTTGGTATGATCAAGTTACTTTCTTGAATGCTGTATTTCAAAGCATTTTCAAATAAAAGAGAAATGAGATGGTGGCTTAAGATAGCTGACATTAAAAAAAAACAGCATATGAGTAACATATTTAGAGCTATATTTATTGCATTTCCTGGGTAATTTTAGCTGTCATTAGTGTCTTCATCTCCCAGTAGAACAAAACTCATGAATGTCATGAATATATTGTTTTAGTCCTGTACTTGCTAATTAATAAAGGTATGAAATATCACCATTTCTGAAACCTGTGCCTCTGGCAGATACATTAGCAATGCCTCTTCAATGGGATTTTAGTATGTTAATATTTCCCTCTATGGCATTTGAATATGTGTATAATTTAAAAATATTTTAAAGTTTTTCTTCAGAGAATTGGAGTAGGGCTTTGTGACTTGACTTAAAATCTTTTCAGTTGAAAATATATCCTTAGAGTAGCCATTGATATTGGGAGACAATTTTAAGGTTTATAATTATGTGCTACCACATACCACTGTTTAATTATAGAGCAAGAAACCCAGAACAAAATTAAAAATATCAATCAGTGTTTCAGTGGATTATCAGTTTTTCCAAGTGCCAGTTTTGTTTTAAATAATCATTCTTATGTTTCTTCTAACTGGTTTATCCATTTCATTATAAAAGCCTATTCACAGATATTAATACTTTATGTTTAAAATGATCACTGTAGAGAGGTGGGAAAATAGGAAGAGCTCAAAGAGAAACAACAACAATAACAATATAAAATCTCCACTACTCAGACCTCTGCTGTTATCAAACTATTTTATTTGTGATTAGGCAATTATGGAAGACTCTGAAAAAGATCTCAGCTTGGCATATACAAACCACCTAGTGAACAGTGGCAGAATCCTACCACCTAGTTAGTTCTTTTCAGTTTGCAGATGGGTAAAGAAACTCATCCCCAAGAAAAGAATGCTGCTCTTTAAATTATTCCTCAGTACTTTTCTTCACCCGATGTCTATATACTGCTTTGATTACTGCAGGGCTTTACTTAAGCTGTTGACAATGATTTTTCTATGAAAGAAGAACCCTAGGGAGAAAATAGCTTAAAAATTGCATATGCTATTCAGAGAGCAAGAATAAAGGGAAACAAAAATCCACCATCAGGATTTGAACTTCAGGCTTTGTCAGTAATTGACAGAGAACACCTAACGTAGTTTTTCTCCAAACTTTAGCGTCTACTAAACATACAATGACCAAGTGGCCCACACATGTTAAGTATTTAATGAGTTGGATTTGATGTGACATTTGTGACTGAAAGCTGGAAGTCTATCTAAATCAGGGGTCTGTGATCTAGAGTGATAGGGCCTTAAGTTCTGGATTATATCGAATGTGCATCCAAGTCCAAATTGGAAGAACTTAAGACTTCCCTGGCTTTCAGTTCCTGACTGAAAAAGGCATAGCTAAGCTATTTAGAGAACAAAATGCAGTGCCCACTAAGAGTAACCCAAACAATCTTTCTTTAATGACAAAAAACACAAGTACTCAAAATCCAGAATATCAATCAACAAAAGATACAGGAGATGTTACAGTATAAATCAATAAATATTGTTGATATTAAAGGAGCTGTTATCATTAAAGCTCTGTTTAAATTACAGGAAATCTGTGTTAAATTCAGAGTCCATTCACACATGTGGAGTAAACAGTCATGCTGAAGAAAGTCACACAAACGATGTATGGGAAAAGTGGATTTGGGTGTGTTGGAGGGAGTGAAATGGGAAATGGGAACAATGACGGGGTTCTGAGAAAATGGTGGGTTCTTTCCAGTCTCTCAGCACTATCTTAGGGAAACCAAAGAATGCGTCTATTTAAATTATTCATAATTTGTGACAACTTAAAAAGCAGTGGGTTCCATTCCCCTTGGTAATAAAAATCACTTGGGGAGTTTATTAATTCCCAATTCCAAGGCCCACTGCAACCCCTAAATCAAAAGAAGCTTTGCAATCTAGATTTAAAAAAAGAAGCCTCCAGTGATTCTGATGAGAAGCCAGATTTGGAGCCACAGTGTTATCCACACTGATGTCTTGTTAGCACTTCATTGAGAAGTGTTAAACTCTTGGAAATTAAGGTTTTCTCCAAAGATGAAAAACTGTTTTTCATTTAAATTCAAACATACTAATCAGAAGTCCATAGATATCCTGGAACTTCTATGAACATTTTTGGTGATCATTTTTAATTGCTGAATTTTCCTTCAGTAATGAACATTTCTTCAGCTGGCTGTGGACATTTATTAAAATACAGGCCTCCAACTGTCGAAATTGTGCCAGGATGGATAAAATAAGAATGGCTCAAAATGTTACTTGAAACCCTGGTAAAGCACTATTCATATATAGAATTTTTTGGTAGGTGAGAATTAAACCAGGTTTTAGGTCACATACTCTTTTTCCATTATACTTTAAGATTTCTCCATACAATTATTAACCTCTTTTCACTTCTGTACTTATAACTAAGTTTCTTTAGAGCCTTACACTTTTAGTTGAAAGTAGCTTTACCTAAAATTGAAAGTAGTGTCTACAGGTTATGTGTATAGGTTACATTTTGTTGTTACATAATGTTTAATACACATTTTTCACCTTCCTCAAATGAATTTCCCAGAGAACCACAGAAATTTACTTCTTTAACATCCAGAATATTCAAAGTTAGTATTTTAAATGTAGTAGATTCTCAATAATGACTTACTCAGATTTTTTAAAACATTGAATTTTCTCAGTGGAGAAAAATATATATACCTGTGCTGTTCAATGCAGTAGCTACCAGCCACATGTGGCTATTTAAACTTAAATTTAAAACAATTAGGTCATTAACGATTCTAGAAAGATGAATAGGAGACCACTGTGAAAACTTTCCACAGACACACTGAGGCAGCCACTACATGTGGTACAATTCATTCTGAAAATGACTGAAGACTGGCAGAACAGACCTTCCACAGTTAATAAAAAAGAGAATGTTAAAAGGAGCAGAGGCATGATTTGGATCCATACTCTTTCCCCACCCCAGCCCATAAGTGGAAGGGAGTGAGGCACAGAGGGGAGGTGGGATAAAACCCTTCACCCAGCAATCCTGCTACGGGACTGCATCACAAAGACAAGCATCCACAGTGTCTGGCTGTGAACATCAATGGGGCTTAACTCTGAGATCTCTGAGAAATCAGCAGTGCCCAACTGTGGGAGGCCAAGCCTCCATTCTTGGAGGGCCAGTATGCTGTGTCAATTGGTCTGAGATCCAACACATAAGCAACAGTTTGAAAAGCACTGGGCTATATGTAAAGGAGATCTATTGATTAACTTTGGGACATGCGCTGGAGGGACGGGGATCTGTAGGAGCTTTCTCTCAGGGAGGAGGTGCTGGCAGGTGCCATTTTTTTTTGCCCTACCTCAGCCTATCTGGTTTTATGGCATCCTGTTCTGACACTCTCTATCTACCTTGCCAGCACTGCTTGCCCAGCCCTGATGTTCCCCTGTGTACTTGCCCTGCCCAACCTGTCCACCCCAGCAGGCACTCCTCCAAAGTGACTCCAATACCACAATTGGTGGACAGCCTCAGTCAGGACCTGTATCCCCCCACAGTGGCTACCCTCTGCCACACCTGGTGACCACACCCAGTTGGGATCAGCAGACCTCCAGACTGTCTCCTGACTTGGAGAGAGGAAGGGAGAGGCTAGCCCCACCCACCAGCACATTCATGGTAGTCCCACCAGCCATCGCTTACAGCCAGGCTGAGGGCTGGGCATACCAATCAGTGCATATACAGGGGCTGCAGCAGCGCCTTTCAGCCAGCTGCACCAGGAATGGGCCTTGCAAACCAGTACAACTGCAATAGTTATACTGGTCATTGCTGACAGCTGGGTAGAGGGATGGCCTCACTTACCAGCCCACTCAAAGCATTTGTGGCTCAGCCACAATAGAAGGGTGTATGCAGGCCACACAGGAGACACCCCTGCAGCACCTGGTTCTGGTGACCAGGGAGTATTGAGCTTCTGGGCACTACAGGATGCTTCTAATATAAGGCACTGTTTTCAAGACCAGGAGACATAATTGACCTACCTAACACACAGAAACAAACACAGGGAGCTAGACACAATGAGGATGCAGAGGAATATGTTCCAAATAAAAGAACAAGACAAAATGCCAGAAAAATTGCTAAACAAAATGGAGATAAGCATTCTAACCAATAAAGAGTTCAAACTAATGGATGAACTCAGCAAAAAATTTAGCAAAGAGATAGGAAATATGAAAAGAACTAGTTGGGGCTGAAGAGCACAAAAACTGAAATGAAAAATACACTAGGGGAATAAACAGCAGATGAGAGGATGCAGAAGAATGGACACGCAATCTGGAAGATAAGGTAATGGAAAGCAACCAAGCTGAACAGCAGGAAAATAAAGAATTTTTAAAAATAAGGGGATGCTAGGACGTCTCTGAGACAGCTTCATTTGCATAATAGGGGTTTCAGAAGGAGGAGAGAGAGAAAGTGACAGACAATTATTTAAAGAAATAATAGCTGAAAACTTCCCTAACTGGGAGAAGGAAACTGACCTCCAGGTCTGGAAAGCATTGAAAGCACCAAACAAGCGAACCTAAGGAGATATTCACATAGGCACATAATAATTAAAATGGCAAAGATTAAAGAAAAAGAGAGAATCTTAAAAGTAGCAAGAGAAAAACAATTATATACAAAGGATATGTAAGGTTTATCATAAGGCTACCAGATGACTTTTCAGCAGAAGTTTTACAGGCCAGAAGGGAGTGCCATGATATATTCAAAGTGCTGAAAGGAAAAAAACCTCTAGCCAAGAATATTCTACCAGGCAAAATTATCATTCAGAATTGAAGGAGAGAGAAAGAGATTTCCAGACAAGCAAAAGTTAAAGGAGTTCATTACCACTAAACCAGACTTACAAGAAATGTTAAATGGACTTCTTTAAGTGAAAAATAGAAGACCATAACTAGAATTAAGAAAATTAGTTAAGTAAAAAGAAACTTCACTGGTAAAAACAAACATACAGTAAAGGTAGCAGGTCATCAGTTATAAAGTTAGTATGAACATCGAAGGCCAAAAGAGTAATATCAATAATATACAAAACAATTAGTCAAGGGATACACAAAATAAAAAAATGTAAATTATGATATCACATACATATAATGTGGAGGGTAGTTAATAAAAAAGGTAGTGCTTTTAGAATGTGTTTGAACTTAAGTGACCATTAACCTAAAATAGATTGCTATATATAGGAGGCTATATATTATATATCAACCTCATGGTAATCACAAACCAAAAACCTGTAGTAGATACAAAAAAAAAAAGAAAAAGGAATACAAGAAACACTAAAGAAAGTCATCAAATTATAAGGGAAGAGAGCAAGAGAAGAAGAAAGGAACAGAGAACTACAAAACAACCAGAAATCAATTATTGAAATGGCAACAAGTACATTCCTATCATAATTACTTTAAATATAAATGGACTCTATGTGCCAATCAAAAGACATAAGGTGGCTGAATAGATTAAAAAAAGAAGACCCATCTATCTGCTTCTGAGAAGAGACTTACTTCAGACTTAAAGACACATATGGACTGAAATTAAAGGGATGGAAAAATATATTCCATGCAAATAGGAGCAAAAAACAAAAAGCTGGAGTAGCAATACTTTTACCATCAAAATAGACTTTAAAACAAAGAATATAACAAGAGAAGGGCATTACATAATGATAAAGGGATCAACCCATCAAGTATATATAACAATTGTAAATATCCATACATCCAGCCTAGGAGCACCTAAATATATAAAGCAAACATTAACTAACATAAAGGGAGAAACTGACAGTAATATAATAATAGTAGGAGACATTAACATCCCATTTACATTAATGGTGGATCATCCAGACAGAAAATCAACAAGGAAACAGTGGCTTCAAACAACACATTAGATCAGATGGACTTCACAGATACATAAAGAACATTCCATCCAAAACTAGCACAATACACATTCTTTTCAAGTGCACATAGAATGTTCTCCAGGATAGATCACATTGTAGGCCACAATACAAGTCTCAATAAATTTAAGAAGACTGAAATCATACCAAGCATCTCTTCCAACTACAATGGTATGAAATTAGAAATCAATTACAAAAAAAAAACGGGAAAAAACAAAAACACATGGAGGTTAAACAACATGCTACTAAACAATCAATGCACCAATGAAGAAATCAGAGACTATATAAAAAATATATGGAGACGAAAACAGAAACATACCTGTTCAAAATCTTGGGGATGCAGCAAAAGAAGTTGGAAGTTTATAGTGATATACGCCTACCTCAAAAAACAAGAAAAATCTCAAATAAACAGTCTAACCTTACACCTAATGGAACTAGGAAAAGAACCAAAGCCCAAGGTTAGTAGAAGGAAGGAAATAAAGATCAGAATGGAAATAAATGAAATAGAAAACAATAGAAAAAAATGATGAAACTAAGAGTTGGTTCTTTGAAAGGAAAAACAAAATTGGTAAATCTTTAAACTGATCAATAAAAAAGAGAAAGGATGCATAAATAAAATATAAATGAAAAAGAAGTTACAACTGGTACCACAGAAATACAAAGGATAACAAGAGACTTCTATGAAATACTATGTGCTAAAAAATTGGACAACCTAGAAGAAATGTAGAAATTCCTAGAAACAATTTTCCAAGACTGAAACAGGCAAAAATAGAAAATCCAAACAGATCAATTACTCATATCAGAACTGATTCAATAATCAAAAATGTCCCAACAAACGTCCCAAGTCTTGTACCTGATGGCTTCCCAGGTGAATTCTACCAAACAACTAAGGAAGATACCTATTCTTAAACTATTAAAAAAATTGAAGAGGAAGGAATGTTTCCAAATTCATTCTATGAGCCTAGCATTACCCTGATACCAAAACCAGACAAAGATACTACAAAAAAAAGAGAAAATACAAATATCCTTCATGAACACTGATGCAAAAATTCTCAACAAGATATTAGAAAACTGAATTCAAAAATACATTAAAAGGATAGTTCAACACAACCAATTGAATTTATTCTAAGGATTCAAGGATGGTTCCATATCAGCAAATCAATCAATGAGATACACCCTGATAATAAAAGGAAAGATAAAAATCATATGACCATCTCTACAGATTCAGAAAAAGCATTTGAGAAAATTCAACATCCATTCATGATAAAAACACACAACAAAGTGGGTACACAGGAAACATATCTCAACATTATAAAGGTCATATATGACAAATCACAGCTACCATTATACTCAATGGTGAAAAGCTGAAAGCTTTTCTTCTGTGATCCGGAACAAGACAAGGATGTCCACTTTCACCACTTTTATGTAACGTAGTACTGGAAGTCTTTACCATAGCAATCAAGGAAGAAAAATTTAAAAAACACATCCAAATTGGTAAGGAGAAACAAAACTGTCACTATTTGGAGATGACATGATACTATATATATAAAACACTGAAGACCTTACCAAAAGCTATTAGAATAAATGAATTCAGTAAAGTTGCAGGGTAGAAAATTAATATACAGAAATCTGTTGTATCTCTATATACTAAAAGTGAATTAGCAGAAAGGAAAATTAAGAAAACAATCCCATTTACAATTGCACCAAAACTGATAAAATACCTAGGGATAAATTTAAGAAGAATAAGGACCTTTATTCTGAAAACTGTTAGACATTGATAAAGAAACTGGAGATGAAACAAGTAAATGGAAATATATTTCATGCTCATGGATTGGAACAATTAATATTGTTAAAATGTCCATACTTCCCAAAGCAATCTACAGATACAATGCAATCCCTATCAAAATACCAATGGCATTTTTTTTACAGAAATAGGAGAAAGAATCCTAAACTTTATAAGGAACTAAAAAAGAAGATCCCAAGTATCAAAGCAATCTCGAGGAAGAAGAAAGCTGGAGGTATCATACTCCCTGATTTCAAACTATACTATAAGGTACAGTCATCAAAATAGTATGGTACTGGCACAAAAAGAGACACACAGATCAGTGGAACTGAATAGAGAGCCCAGAAATAAACACATGCTTATATGGTTAACTAATCTACGATAAAGGATGCAAGAATATACAATGGGGAAAGACAGTCTGTTCAATAAATGATGTTAGAAAACTCTAACTACATGTAAAAGAATGAAACTGGGCCACTTTCTTATACCATAAAAATATTAACTCAAAGTGGATTAGAGACCTAAGGTAAGACCTGAAACCATAAAACTTCTAAAAGAAAACATGCAGTAAACCCTAGACACTGGCCTTTTTTTTCTGGATACATCTCAGGAAAGAGAAACAAAAGCAAAAACAAACAAGTGGGACTATATCAAACTAAAAAGCTTCTACATACTAAAGGAAACCACCAACAAAACAAAAAGGTAACCTACTGAATGGGAGGATACATTTACAAATGAAATCTCTGATAAGGAGTTAGTATCCAAGATATATAAATAACTCATACAATTCAACACCAAAAATATCCCCAAATAAACCAATTAGACACTGGGCAGAGGACCTGAATAGACATTTTTCCAAGGAGGATATAGAGATGGCTAACAGACACATGAAAAGATGTTCAATATCACTAATCATTAGGGATATGAAAATTAAAACCACAATGAAATATACCACACCAGTCAGAATGGCTAATATCAAAATGACAAGAAATAACAAGTGTTGGTAAGGATATGGAGAAAAGGGAACTCTTGTGCATTGTTGGTGGGAAAATAAATTGATGGAGCCACTATGGAAAACATGAGGTTCCTCAAAAAATTAAAAGTAGAAATATCATATGACCCGGTAATTCCACTTCTGTGTATTTACCAGAAGAAAACAAAAACACTAATTTGAAAAGGTACACACACCCCTCTGTTTATTGCAGCATTATTTACATAAGCAAGATATGGAAGCAACCTAAGCATCCATCAACAGATGAATGGATAAAGAAGATATGGCATATATACAAAATGGACTCAGCCACAACAAAGAATGAAGTTTTGTCGTATGTGATAGCATAGATTAACCTAGAGTATATTATGCTAAGTAAAATAAATAAGAGAAGACAAATATCATACAATTACACTTATAATACAGATTCTAAAAACAAAAATGAGCAACAAACAAGCAATTAAAAACCCAGAAACAGACTCAGAAGTAATGAGAACTAACCACCTGGTAGTTGCTAGAGGGGAGGTGGGGGCAGATAGGCAAAACAGGTGAAGAAGATAAAGAGGTACAAACTTCCAGTTATATAATAAGTCATGGGGAATATGGTCAATGATTTTGTAATAACTTTGTTTTGTGAAAGATGGTAATTACATTTATCATGTGAGCTTTTTGTAATGTATATAAAAGTTGAATCATTATGCTGTTACCTGAGACTAGTATGTAAATATACACCAATTAAAATAGAAAAAGATTTTTTAAATTTATTTATTTTATTAAGGTATTATTGATATACACTCTTATGAAGGTTTCACACAAAAAAACAATGTGGTTACTACAGTCACCCATATTATCGTGTCTCTCCCATAGCCCATTGCAGTCACTGCACATCAGTGTAGTAAGATGCCACAGAGTCACTATTTGCCTTCTCTGTGCTACACTGTCTTCCCCCTGATCCCACCCACACTATGTGTGCCAATCATAATACCCCTGAATCCCCTTCTCCCTCCCTCCCCACCCACCCTCTCCCACCACTCCCCTTTGGTAACTGCTAGTCCCTTCTTGGAGTCTGTGAGTCTGCTGCTATTTTGTTCTTTCAATTTTGCTTCATTGTTATACTACACAAATGAGGGAAATCATTTAGTACCTGTCTTTCTCTGCCTGGTTTATTTCACTAGGCATAATATCCTCCAGCTCCATCCATGTTGTTGCAAATGGTAGGACTTGTTTTTTTCTTATGGCTGAGTAGTATTCCATTGTGTATATGTACCACCTCTTCTTTATCCATTCATCTACTGAGGGACACAGGTTGTTTCCTTATCCTAGCTTTTGTAAATAGTGCTACAGTAAACATAGGGGTGCATATGTCTTTTTGAACCTGAGAAATTATATTGAGTAAATTCCTAGGAGTGAAATTCCCGGGTCAAATGGTACATCTATTTTTAGTTTTATGAGGTACCTCCATATTGCTTTCCACAGTGGTTGAATTAGCTTACATTCCCACCAGCAGTTTAGGAGGGTTCCCCTTTCTTCACATCCTTGACAGCATTTGTTGTTCTTAGTCTTTGATACTAGCATTGCTAACTGCTGTGAACTGATATCTCATTGTGGTTTTTATTTGCATTTCCCTGATAATTAGTGATGTAGAGCATCTTTTCATGTGCCTGTTGGCCACCTGAATTTCTTCTTTGGAGAATTGTCTGTTCATATCCTCCATCCATTTTTTAATTGGGTTATTTCCTTTTTGAGTGTTGAGGCATGTGAGTTCTTTATATATTTTGGATGTGAACCCCTTGTCGGATATGTCATTTACAAATATATTTTCCCATACGGTAGGATGCCTTTTTGTTCTGCTGATGGTGTCCTTTGCTGCACAGAAGCTTTTAAGTTTGATGTAGTCCCATGTGTTCATTTTTGCTTTTGTTTCCCTTGCTCGAGGAGATGCATTCAGAAAAAAGTTGCTCATATTTATATTCAGGAGATTTTTGCCTATGTTATCTTCTAAGAGTTTTATGGTTTCATGACTTACATTCAGGTCTTTGATCCATTTTGAGTTTACTTTTGTTTGTGTGGATAGACAATAATCCAGTTTCATTCTCTTGCATGTAGCTGTCCAGTTTTGCCAATACCAGCTGTTGAATAGGCTGTCATTTCCCCATTGTATGTCCATGGCTCCTTTATTGTATATTTATTGACCATCTATACTTGGGTTTCTATCTGGGATCTCCAGTCTGTTCCATTGCTCTATGGTTCTATTCTTGTGCCAGTACCAACTTGTCTTCATTACTGTGGCTTTTTAGTAGAGCTTGAAGTCGAGGAGCATAATCCCCCTAGCTTTATTCTTCCTTCTCAGGATTGCTTTGGCTATTCGGGGTCTTTTGTGGTTCCATATGAATTTTAGATTTATTTTCTCTAGTTTGTTGAAGAATGCTGTTGTTTTGATAGGGATTACATTGAATCTGTAGATTGCTTTAGGCAGGGTGGCCATTTTGACAATATTAATTCTTCCTATCCATGAGCACAGGATGTGTTTCCATTTATTGGTATCTTCTTTAATTTCTCTCATGAGTGTCTTGTAGTTTTCAGTGTATAGGTCTTTCACTTCCTTTGTTAGGTTTATTCCAAGGTATTTTATTGTTTTTGATGCAATTGTGAATGGAATTGTTTTCCTGATTTCTTCCTCTTAGTTCATCATTAGTGTATAGGAATGCAACAGATTTCTGTGTATTAATTTTGTATCCTGCAACATTACTGACTTCAGATATTAGATCCTGTAGTTTTGGAGTGGATTCTTTATGGTTTTTTATGTACAATATCATGTCATCTGCAAACAGGGACAGTTTAACTTCTTCATCACCGATATGGATGTCTTTTCTATCTTTGTGTTGTCTGATTTCCATGGCAAGGACCTCCAGAACAATGTTGAATAAAAGTGGAGAGGGTGGGCATATTTGTCTTCTTCCCGATCTTAAAGGAAAGGCTTTCAGCTTTTCCCTGTTAAGTATGATGTTGGCTGTGGGATTCTCATATATGGCCTTTATTATGTTGAGGTGTTTGCCCTCTATACACATTTTGTTGAGACTTTTTATCAGGAATGGGTGTTGAATTTTGTCGAATGCTTTTTCAGCATCTATGGAGATGATCATGTGCTTTTGTCCTTCTTTATGTTGATGTGGTGGATGATGTTGATGGATTTTATAATAGTGTAGCATCCTTTCCCTGGAATAAATCCCACTTGATCATGATGGATGATCTTTTTGATGTATTGTTGAATTTGGTTTGCTAATATTTGGTTGAGTATTTTTGCATCTATGTTCATTAGGGATATTGGTCTGTAATTTTCTTTTCCTGTGGTGTTTTTGCCTGGTTGTTGTATTAGAGGGATGCTGGCCTCATAGAATGACTTTGGAAGTATTCCCTCCTCTTTTAGTTTTTGGAAAACTTTAAGGAGGATGGGTATTAGATCTTCACTAAATGTTTGATAAAATTCAGTGGTGAAGCAATCTGGTCCAGGTGTTTTGTTCTTAGGTAGTTTTTTGATTATCAGTTCAAATTTGTTGCTAGTAATTGGTCAGTTCAGATTTTCTGTTTCTTTCTGGGTCAGCCATGGAAGGTTGTATTTTTCTAGAAAATCGTCAATTTCTTCTAGGTTATCCAGTTTGTTAACATATAATTTTTTATGTTATTCTCTAATAATTCTTTGTATTTCTGTGGTGTCCATAGTGATTTTCCCTTTCTCATTTCTGATTCTGTTTATGTGTGCAGACTCTCTTTTTTTCTTTATAAGTCTCTCTAGGGGTTTATCTATTTTGTTTGTTTTCTTGAAGAACCAGCTCCTGCTTTCATTGATTCTTTCTATTGTTTTATTCTTCTCGATTTTATTGATTTCTGCTCTAATCTTTATGTCCCTCCTTCTACTGACTTAGGACGTCATTTGTTGTACTTTTTCTAGTTTCGTTAATTGTGAATTTAGACTGTTTGTATGGGATTGTTCTTCTCTCCTTAGGTAGGCCTGTATTGCAATATATTTCCATCTTAGCACGGCCTTCGCTGCATCCCACAGATTTTGCGGTGTTGAATTATTGTTGTCATTCGTCTCCACATATTGCTTGATCTCTGTTTTTATTTGGTCATTGATCCATTGGTTATTTAGGAGCATGTTTTTAAGCGTCCATGTGTTGGTGGGCTTTTTCGTTTTCTTTGTGTAATTTATTTCTAGTTTCATACCTTCGTGGTCTGAGAATCTGGTTGGTACAGTTTCAATCTTTTTGAATTTACTGAGGCTCTTGAAAATGTCCCATGTGCACTTGAGAAGAATGTGTATCCTGCTGCTTTTGGGTGGAGAGTTCTGTAGATGTCTGTTAGGTCCTTCTGTTCTAAAGTGTTGTTCAGTGCCTCTTGCCTCTATCTCCTTACTTATTTTCTGTCTGGTTGATCTGTCCTTTGGAGTGAGTGGAGTGTTGAAGTCTCCTAGTATGAATGCAGTGCATTCTATTTCCCCTTTTAATTCTGTTAGTATTTGCTTCACATATATAGGTGCTCCTGTGTTGGGTGCATAGATATTAATAATGGTTATATCCTCTTGTTGGGCTGACCCTTTTATCATTATGTAATGTCTGTCTTTGTCTCTTGTTTTTTTTTTTGTTTTGTTTTAAAGTCTATTTTGTCTAATACTTGTCTTTCTCCGCCTGGCTTATTTCACTGAGCATAATACCCTCTAGCTCCATCCATGTTGTTGCAAATGGTAGGATTTGTTTTCTTCTTATGGCTGAATAATATTCCATTGTGTATAGGTCCCACATCTTCTCTATCCATTCATCTACTGATGGACACTTAGGTTGCTTCCATTTCTTGGCTATTGTAAATAGTGCTGTGATAAACATAGGGGTGCATATGTCTTTTTAAAACTGGGCTGCTGAATTTTTACGGTAAATTCTTAGGAGTGGAATTCCTGGGTCAAAAGGTATTTCTATTTTTAGTTTTTTGAGGAACCTCCATACTGCTTTCCACAATGGTTGTACTAATTTACATTCCCATCAGCAGTGTAGGAGGGTTCCCTTTTCTCCAGATCCTCACCAACATTTGTTGTTGTTTGTGTTTTGGATGTTGGCCAACCTCACTGGTGTGAGGTGATATCTCATTGTGGTTTTAATTTGCATTTCTCTGATGACTAGAGATGTGGAGCATATTTTCATGTGCCTGTTGGCCATCTGAATTTCTTCTTTGGAGAAGTGTTTGTTCAGCTCCTCTTCCCATTTTTTAATTCATTTATTTGCTTTTTGTTTGTTGAGATGCATTAGCTCTTTATATAATTTGGATGTCAACCCCTTATCAGATATGTTTTATATGAATATATTCTCCGATACTGTATGTAGGATGTCTCCTTATTCTATTGATGGTATCCCTTGCTGTACAGAAGCTTTTTAGTTTGATATAGTGCCACTTGTTCATTTTTGCTTTTGTTTCCCTTGCCCAGGGAGATATCTTCATGAAGAAGTTTCCCATGTTTATGTTCAAGAGATTTTTGCCTATATTTTTTTCTAAGAGTTTTATGGTCTCATGGACTTACATTCAGGTCTTTGATCCATTTTGAGTTTACTTCTGTGGGGGTTAGACAGTAGTCCAGTTTCATTCTCTTACATGTAGCTGTCCAGTTTTGCCAACACCACTTGTTGAAGAGGCTGTCATTTCCCCATTGTATATTCATGGCTTCTTTATCATATATTAATTGACCATATATGTGTGGGTTTATATCTGGGCTCTCTATTCTGTTCCACTGGTCTATGGGTCTGTTCTTGTGCCAGTACCAAATTGTCTTGAATACTGTAGCTTTGTAGCAGAGGTTGAAGTTAGGGAGCATAATTCCCCCTGCTTTATTCTTCCCTTTCAGGATTGCTTTGGCTATTCGGGGTCTTTTATGGTTCCATATGAATTTTAGAACTGTTTGCTCTAGTTCATTGAAGAATGCTGTAGGTATTTTGATAGGGATTGCATGGAATGTGTAGATTGCTTTAGGGAGGATGGCCATTTTGACGATATTAATTCTTCCTAGCCAAGAGCATGGGATGAATTTCCATTTCTTAGTGTCCTCTTTAATTTCTCTTAAGAGTGTCTTATAGTTTTCAGGGTATAGGTCTTTCACTTCCTTGGTTAGGTTTATTCCTAGGTATTTTATTCTTTTTGATGCGATTGTGAATGAAATTGTTTTCCTGATTTCTCTTTCTGCTAGTTCATCATTTGTGTATAGGAATGCAACAGATTTCTGCGTATTAATTTTGTATCCCGCAACTTTGCTGAATTCAGATATTAGATCTAGTAGTTCTGGAGTGGATTCTTTTAGGTTTTTTTATGTACAAAATCATGTCATCTCCAAACAGGGACAGTTTGAGTTCTTCCTTGGCAATCTGGATGCCTTTTATTTCTTTGTGTTTTCTGATTGCTGTGGCCAGGACCTCCAGAACTATGTTGAATAAAAGTGGGGAGAGTGGGCATCCTTATCTTGTTCCTGATCTTAAAGGAAAAGCTTTCAGCTTCTCACTGTTAAGAATAATGTTGGCTGTGGGTTTGTCATATATGGCCTTTATTGTGTTGAGGTACTTGCCCTCTATACCCATTTTGTTGAGAGTTTTTATTATGAATGAATGTTGAATTTTCTCGAATGCTTTTTCAGTATCTATGGAGATGATCATGTGGTTTTTGTCCTTCTTTTTGTTGATGTGGTGGATGATGCTGATGGATTTTCGAATGTTGTACCATCCTTGCATCCCTGTGATGAATCCCACTTGATCATGATGGATGATCCTTTTGACGTATTTTTGGATTTGGTTTGCTAATATTTTGTTGAGTATTTTTGCATCTATGTTCATCAGGGATATTGGTCTGTAATTTTCTTTTTTTGTGGTGCTTTGGCTGGTTTTGGTATTAGAGTGATGTTGGCCTCATAGAATGAGTTTGGGGGTATTCCCTCCTCTTCTACTTTTTGGAAATCTTTAATGAGGATGGGTATTAGGTGTTCACTAAATGTTTGATAGAATTCAGCATTGAAACCATCTGGACCAGGGATTTTGTTTTTAGGTCGTTTTTTTGATTACCAATTCCATTTCTTTGCTGGTAATTGGTCTATTCAGATTTTCTTTTTCTTTCTGGGTCAGCCTTGGAAGGTTGTATTTTTCTAGAAAGCTGTCATTTTTTTTTGGTTATCCAGTTTGTTAACATGTAATTTTTCATAGTATTCTCTCATAATTCTTTGTATTTCTGTGGTGTCCGCAGTGATTTTTCCTTTCTCATTTTTGATTCTGTTTATCTGTACAGACTCTCTTTTTTTCTTGATAAGTCCAGCTAGGGGTTTATCTGTTCTGTTTATTTTCTCAAGGAACCAACTCCTACTTTCATTGATCCTTTCTATTGTTTTATTCTTCTCAATTTTATTTATTTCTGCTTTAGTCTTTATTATTTCCCTCCTTCTACTAACTTTTGGCCTCATTTGTTCTTCCTTTTCTAGTTTCATTGTGACTTTAGACTGTTCATTTGGGATTGCTGTTCTTTCCTGAGGTAGGCCTGTATTGCAATGTATTTCCCTCTTAGCATGGCCTTCACTGCATTGCACAGATTTTGTGGTGTTGAATTATTGTTGTCATCTGTCTCCATATATTGCTTGATGTCTGTTTTTATTTGGTCACTGATCCACTGATTATTTAGGAGCATATTATTATGCCCCCATGTGTTTGTGGGCTTTTTTGTTTTCTTTATGTAATTTATTTCTAGTTTCATACCTTTGTGGTCTGAGAAGCTGGTTGGTACAATTTCAATTTTTTTGATACTGAGGTTCTTTTTGTGGACTAATATATGATCAATTCTTGAAAATGTTCCATGTGCACTTGAGAAGAATGTGTATCCTGTTGCTTTTGGATGGAGTGTTCTGTAGATGTCCGTTAGGTCCATCTGTTCTAATATGTTGTTCAGTGCCTTTGTCTCTTTACTTATTTTCTATCTGGTTGATCTGTCCTTAGGAGTGAGTCGTGTGTTGAAGTCTCCTAAAATGAATGCATTGCATTCTATTTCCCCCTTTAATTCTGTTAGTATTTGTTTCACATATGCAGGTGATCCTGCATTGGGTGCATAGATATTTATAATAGTTATATTCTCTTGTTGGACTGACCCCTTTATCATTATGTGATGTCCTTCTTTGGGTTTTGTTACTTTCTTTGTTTTGAAGTCTATTTTGTCTGATACAAGTACTGCAACTCCTGCTTTTTTCTCCCTATTAGTTGCATGAAATATCTTTTTACATCCCTTCACTTTCTGTCTGTGTATGTCTTTGGGTTTGAAGTGAGTCTCTTGTAGGCAGCATATAGATGGGTCTTGTTTTTTTATCCATTCAGTAACTCTATGTCTTTTGATTAGTGCATTCAGACCATTTACATTTAGGGTGATTATCGATAGATACGTACTTATTGACATTGCAGGCTTTAGATTCATGGTTACCAAAGGTTCAATGGTAACTTCCGTACTATCTAACAGTCTAATTTAACTTACTTCATATACTATTACAAACACAACCTAAAGGTTTGTTTTTTACCCTCCTTTTTCTTCCTCCTCCATTCTTTGTATGTTATGAATCATATTCTGTACTCTTTGTCTTCCCGTCAGTGACATCTTTTTAGCCTTAGGAATACTTCCATCTATAGAAATCCCTCCAAAATGCACTGTAGAGGTGGTTTTGGGAGGTAAATTCTCTCAGCTTTTGCTTATCTGTAAATTGTTTAATCCCTCCTTCAAATTTAAATGATAACCTTGCCGGGTAAAGTATTCTTGGTTCGAGGCCCTTCTGCTTCATTTCATTGCATTAAATATATCATGCCACTCCCTTCTGGCCTGTAAGGTTTCTGTTGAGAAGTCTGAATGATAGCCTGATAGGTTTTCCTTTGTATGTGATCTTTTTTCTCTTTCTTGCTGCTTTTAAATGTCTGTCTTTATCCTTGATCTTTGCCATTTTAATTATTATATGTCTTGATGTTGTCTTCCTTGGGTCCCGTGTGTTGGGAGATCTGTGCAACTCCATGGCCTGAGAGACTATCTCCTTCCCCAGATTGGGTAAGTTTTCAGCAATTACCTCCTCAGAGACACTTTCTATCCCTTTTTCTCTCTCTTCTTCTGGTACCGCTATAATGTGAATATTTTTCTGTTTGGATTGCTCACACAGTTCTTTCAATATTCTTTCATTCCTAGAGATCCTTTTTTCTCTCTGTGCCTCGGCTTCTTTGCATTCCTGTTCTCTAACTTCTGTTTCATTTACTGTCTCCTGTACTTCATCTAATCTGCTTTTAAATCCCTCCATTGTATGTTGCATTTCAGATATGGAATTTCTTAATAATTGAATCTCCAACTTAAATTCATTCCTGTGTTCTTGAATATTTTTGTGTACCTCCATAAGCATGTTTATAATTTTTATTTTGAACTCTCTTTCAGGAAGATTGGTGTGTTCGGTTTCATTTGGCCCTCTTTCTGGTGTATGTGAGATTTTGGTCTGAACCATGTTCTTTTGTCGTTTCGTATTTCTGTGTGGTGCCCACTAGTGTGCAGAAACTCCAGTCTGTGGAGCTGCTCAGCCCCTACAGTGAGGTTGGGGGTCGTAGGGGAGCAGAGCTTGTGCCTGGGGGGAGGAAAGATCTGTTTCCTGATTCCCATCTGCAGTGCCTATCTCCAGTGTCAGAGCCAGTAGGCCAAGCACACACGTGTAAACCTCTGTTGTAGGCAGGGCCTCTCTCTGGCTGGCCTGACACCTGAGCAGTGACTGCGGGTTCGCGAGCAGGTGCCTGCAGGCCAGTAGGAAGGTTTGGCAGACTGTGTGTCACAGTTGGGGGCCTCAGAGCTGAGTAGGCAGCCAGGGGGATGGAGCTCCTGAAGCTCCCCAAAGTTCCCAAGCAGCTGGGCAGAGCGCACCCTGACTACCTTGTCCTGCTCTCTCTTCTCCTGCATAGCAAACTCTGTGCAAACCCCGTCCCTTCAGCAGCCCTCTGGCTGCTAGGAAGCCTCTCAGACCGCCTGCCCTTCCTCTAACACAGAGCAGCCAGTGTGGACCCCATCCTCCACAAATGGCCAGAATGTCAATTTCTGAAATACTCAGTGTGTCCAAGCTCCACAACATCCAGAGCACCACACACTATAGGATTCTGCTCACAAAGCAGATCTCCAGGGCCAGATGTTCAGCAATCCCAAGCTTCCACCCCCTCCCCCACTCCATATCTCCTCCTCCTGCCAGTGAGCTGGGGTGGGGGAAGGGCCTGTGTCCTGCCAGATTAAGGCTATCTACGTTACCCTGTTTTGTGAGGTCGGCTCTGCTCGTGAGGTCTGTTTGCAGTCTGGTTCAGCCTTCTTTCTTATTGCTGTCTTAAGGTTAGTTATATTAATTAACTACAGTTTTGTACAATTTGTGGTTTTGGGAGGAGCTCTCCATCTCACCTCTCACGCTGCCATCTTGCAAGTCCCGAAACCACTGATTTTTTTACTGTGTCTATAGTTTTGCCTTTTCCAGATTGTCATATAAGCTGCAATCATATAGTATATAGCCTTTTTCAGATTGGCTTCTTTCACATAGAAGTTTGCATTTAAGTCTTCCATGTCTTTTCATGGCTTGATACCTCATTTCTTATTATTGCTGAGTAACATTCCATTGTATCACTATTTGTTTATCCATTCACTTATTTGAAGACATCTTGGTTGCTTCCAATTTTTAATAATTTTTGACATGTTTGATATAAACATTCCTGTACAGGTTTTTGTATGGATGTATGTTTCCAACTCATTTGGATAAATACCAAGGAGCACAATTAACTAAATAGTATGGTAAGACTACCTTTAGTTTAGTAAAAACCTTCCAAACTGTCTTCCAAAGTGACTGTACCATTTTGCATCTCCACCAGCAAGGAATCAGAGCTCCTGTTGCTCCACATCCTCACCAGCATTTGTTGTCAGTGTTTCACATTTTGGCCATTCTAATAGCTGTGGACTGGTATTTGATTGTTGTTTTACTTTGCACTTCCCTAATGATGTAAGATGTGGAGCATCTTTTCATATGTTTGCCATCTGTATAACTTCTTTGGTGATGTCTCCGTTCAGATCTTTTGCCCACATTTTAGTTGGGTTCATTTTGTTGATGTTGTTGAGGTTTAAGAGTTCTTTTTATATTTTGGATAACTGTTCTTTATCAGTTGTGTTTTTGCAAATATTTTCTCCCATTTTGTGGCTTGTTTTTTCATTCTCTTTACTGTGTCCCTTACAGAACATAAGATCCGTATTTTAATGAAGTCCAGCTTACCTATTATTTCTTTCATGGATCATGCTTTTAGTGTTGCATCTAAAAACTCACTGTCAAACTCCAGGTCACCCAGATTTTCTCCTATGTTATCTTTTAGAAGTTTTATAATTTTGCATTTTACATTTAGGTCTATGATCCATTCTGTGTTAATTTTCATAAAAGGTATAAAGTCAGTGTTTATATTCAATTTGTTGGATGTGAATGTGCAGTTGTTAAGTACCATTTGTTGAAAAGACTATTCTTTCTCCATTGGGATGCCTTTGCTCCTTCGTCAAAAGGAGCTGCTTATATTTGTGTGTATTTATTTCTGGGCCCTTTAATCTATTACACTGATTTATTTGTCTATTCTTTGTCTAACACCACACTGTCATGACTACTTTGGTTTTCTGGTAAGCCTTGAAGTTGAGTATTGCCTGCTCTCCCACTGTGTTCTTTTGCAATATTGTAAATTGGTTAATCTGGGTCTTTTGCCTCTCCACAAGAACTTCAGAATCAGTTTGTCAATATCCACAAAGTAACTTGCTGTGATTTTTATTGGGATTGAGTTGAATACATAGATCAAGTTGGGAAGAACTAATATTTCAAGGTCTAATAATATTAGAGAAGAACTAATAATATTGAGTCTTCCTATCCATGAACTTGGAATATGTTTCTGTTTATTTAGATCTTCTTTGATTTCTTTAATCAGTTTTGCAGTTTTCCTTAAAACGATCTTATACATGGGGTAAGGGACATACCCACGCCCTCCTTCTATAGCCTTCCACATGAAAGAAGGGAAATATCCAACTTAGGTTCACTAAAAGACTGAGATCTAATCACTGAACTGTAGAATGCTTCCTCTTCCCCCACACTTTACCACCACATCAATAGGATTCAAAAACAACATGTTACAACAGGGAATTACAACTAAAAGAACTGGATGCCTCAGATTCTATTTAAGGAGTCACTAGGAAAACCCAAAGACAATATGGGAGAAAAAACAAAGACACTAGAGGAAATTTTGGCCTCTGACACCACCATTATAGCAAACAGTGAATACAACCTAACTCTTAGCCAGATAAACTTAAACCTCATACTATCTCAGTTGCTTTCACCTAATACCTCGTATTTGGCTTTCAACAAAAAAATTGCAAGGGATTTTTTTTTTTCTGATCTTTGTAGTGAGAATCAGGTAGAGCTCGTAGAAGTAAATCAGGAAGCTGTGGGAAGGTTCCTAAGAATGATCCCCCTTGGAATTTTTCATTCTCAACTTAATCTATACTGAGCCTCCAGCAATTCATCAATCCTAATGTAAAGTTTTCTGACTATTCTGGCTCTAGCTGTGGGCTTCTGTCCCTAGTAAGCTGTGATTCTTTGTATATGCTTGATTGTCTCTCCATTTTGGGGATCGGGAGTTGCCCTGTGACCTCAATTCTCATTGTTGATTTTCAGTTTGAGAACAGCTCTTTTTTGTTTGTGAAGACAGCAGTGAGTGCTTCTAAGCTCTTCAGATGTCAGACTTGAAACTGGAAGTCAGAACTATTTCTTTTTTAAGGGCAGACTTTCCATTCTGACTTAACAAGGCATTTTCAGACGCAATCTTTCTTTAGACTTGGCCTTTACTTTCTAATATAATTCCTACTATCTATATTCTCCAATGCAGTGCTCATTACATTAGGCCTGCTACTCTTGAGTTCTAGAATACCACTCAGGTTTTGAAGCACATTTCAGTTTTTGAAGAATGTATTTTGACTTTCATGCTTTGCTGACTTATTTTGAAACACCTGCCCCCACCCCTACCAAAAAACAAACAAACAAACCAGGCATTAGTAGCATAAGCTACCTCTGGCATTAGAAGCAAAGGGTGGAGCCCCTGAGTTTCCAATCAGTTTTTTAATTCCTTTGGTCTTAGTCATAACCAAGCAACCAAGATTCAATGAAGGCTTGGAAGTTCTTGCTTCCATTTGAAATTGCAATATCCTGACTTTGGCATGCAATAGAAAATAATATTCTAACCTGTTTTTCTCTAGTCTACCATGTCTTTAAACTGTTTGTGCCACATACCAAGAGGTCCTAGCTATGGAATGAATCGTGTCTACCTACAAGTCATATGTTGAAGCCTTAAACCACCCCTCCTGCCCCCACCATGTGGCTGTATTGGAGATAAAGCCTTTAAGGAGGTGATTAAGGTCAAATGAAGTTATAAGGGTGGAGCTGTTATCTGACAGAATTTGTGTCCTCATAAAAGAGGAAGAAACATCAAAGTATACGCCCTCCCCACAATGACAGCCTCTCCATTATGTTAGGACTGGGCAAGAACCTGGCCACTTGCAAGCTAGTAAGAGAGTTCTCTGCAGAAACTGAATCCTGCCAGAACCTTGATCTTGAGTTTCTAGCCTCCAAAACTGTGAGAATATACATTTCTGTTGTTTAAGCCATGTGGTCTGTGGTATTTTGTTATGACAGTGCTAGGAGACAAAGACAGTCCTTTGTTGACTAATGTAAGTGGGTTTGAGAAGTATCAGCTTGGTGGAATCTTAAGATAAAGTGGCTGCAGTGTTTCCAATTACTGTCTTCTCTCATACACTGTTGAATTTTCCTTTCTAGCATAGCAATATGATTTTATGAATATTCTATAGCTTTGTGGCCACTTATGATTATTAAATTTAGTTCAAATTAAAGCATTAATTTCAAAGTTGCTTTAAATCTCATTTCCTTTCCTTATCCTCAAGTCAAGGCTTCAGTGGCAGTCCTGACTGCTGTGTTTGAGCTGGGAGGTATGGCCAGGGTCTGGCTCCGAGACACCTCTTTCTCCTTTCTCTTTAAAGTTTACCCTTCTCTGTGGCTATTTCTGCTTCTCGGACTAATACTGAAAGGCTGAAGATGCCTTCTCTGTGGTGGTACCCAAATTACTGATCTGCTCACTGAACCTACACAGGTAGGTTCTTTATGGGTCTCCAAGAAGCCTCTCTATTATGCTATTCCTAGAGAGGGCCTCTTATAGCAGAATATCCTATAGCCTCTGCTGTTAAGGTGTCGCACCTGGTAGCCAGCCTCTTTGATTAGACTATTAGCAAAACTGCTCTAGGCAGGTAATCCTGACAGTGACCACTGGAAATTTACACATTTTGCCCATTCCAACAGAGGGAATTCGAACTGCTGTACTGACCCCCTCTCCTCCGTCATCCATACGGGTTCAACCCTATCCTTCTTTCTCAGATAAGCACACAGGTAAAATCCTAAACGGTGTTTAAGACTTTGATTTATGTCAAAAGAGGTCTTTAGGAATAAAGAAGACTCCTTAGAACAAGGACAAACTAATGACCTTGTGAACTCATTTTTGAAAATATTATCTTATCCTCTAATTCTTGAATTGTTATTCAACTTCTACCAGATGAATATTTTACTCCATTCATATAATAAATGCTTATTGAGCACTCAAAATGTGCAAGGCACATAAATAAAAGTGGCCAGAATTGTCCCTGCCCTCCAGATATCTATGGAGAGTTAAAATAGATACAAAAAGTTCCGGGAAGATGGCGGTGTGAGCAGGGTGGCGGAAATTTCCTCCCAAAACTATATAAATCTATGAAAATACAGCAAATACAACTATTCCTAAAAGAGAGACCAGAATACACAGGAAAGCGCACAGCGTGCAGCTACACCCGAGAGGACTCAGCACCCCAAGAGGCGGGTAAGATACAGAACGGCGACCGGAGGGACCTGAGCACTCCCCCACCCCAGCACACTGGTGGGAGGAGAGGATCCAGAGCTGGGAGGGAGTGGAAGAACAGACCCGTTAAGTAACCAGCCCCGGTGATCTGCACGGGGAGTGCTGACCCACATCGCGCGGTGCATTGTACATTGGAGAGGCAGAAGGTGCAGGTTTTGAGCTGGGAACACACCCGGGTCCGTGCAGCCAGTGCCCTGGGATAAGAGAAAAGCGCGTGCTGTTTACAGCAGTCTTGGAGAGGCGGGGGGCCCAGCAAGGGAACACCATTGCCCCGGCACGCTCAGCCCAGCAGGCTGGGAGTCCTGAGGAATTTCAGACCCCTTGGCTGGTGACTGAGAAATGGTAGCAGCTACAATAAAACTTTATACAGAGAACAACAGCCTCCCATTTGTTCCCGCCCTGAGCAGAGCTACAAAGAGCAGCGTGGCCGTGGCTGTGGAATAGTGGAGCAACAGCGACACCTACAGCATCCTTACAAATCCACTCTGAGTGGGCTTTTTTTTGTTTTTTTTTCCCTTTCTTTTTTCTCTTATCTTTCTTTCTTCTTTTTCCTTTTCTTTCTCTTCCTTCTTTTTTTTGCTTGTTTGTTTTTGTTTTTGTTTGTTTTTTCTCGTTTTTTTTTTAAGTCTTAAAGAGCCCAGCTGACATACGTGGCACCTACCAGCGACCACATCTATTGACACGAAAAGACAGAGGAATATGGTACAGACAAAAATCACCCAGACCCAGACAACACCTAAGAGGGAACCTGAAGGGATGGAAATGCAGAATCATCCTGAAAAAGAATTCAGAATAAAAGTCATAACCATGCAGATGGACCTACAGAGAAATATGCAAGAGCTGAGGGAAGAAGTGAGGAAAGTGAGGAAAGACAATGCAAAAATGAGACAAGCCATCGATGGGCTTAGCAGCAGACTGGACGAGATGCAAGAGACTGTTAATGGAATAGAAATCAGAGAACAGGAACACAGAGCAGCTGACGCAGAGAGAGATAAAAGGATCTCTAGGAATGAAAGAATATTAAGAGAACTGTGCGACCAATGCAAACGGAACAATATTCGCATTATAGGAGTACCAGAGGAAGAAGAGAGAGAAAAAGGGATAGAAAGTGTCTTTGAAGAAATAATTGCTGAAAAATTCCCCATGCTGGGGAAGGAAATACTCTCGCAGTCCACGAAAGCCCACAGACCTCCTAACACAAGGGACCCAAAGAAGACAACACCAAGACACATAATAATTAAAATGGCAAAGATCAAAGATAAGGACAGAGTATTAAAGGCAGGTAGAGAAAGAAAAAAGATCACCTTCAAAGGAAAACCCATCAGACTATCATCAGGCTTCTCAACAGAAACCTTAAAGGCTAGAAGAGAATGGCATGATATATTTAACGTAATGAAACAGCACAGCATCGAACCAAGAATATTGTATCCAGCACGATTATCATTTAAATATGATGGAGGTATTAAACAATTTCCAGATAAGCGAAAGCTGAGAGAATTTGCCTCCCATAAACCACCTCTACATGACATCTTAAAGGAACTGCTCTAGAGGGAAGCTCTCCTAAGGATAAAAGATGTCACCAGAGAAAATAAAATCATAGAAAAGAAAGCAGACCATCCAAATACTAACTAAAGGCAAAGAATAAAACACCTAATATAGAAAGAATGGAGGAGGAAGAATAAGAAGGGAGAGAAATAAAGAAACATCAGACTGTGTTCACAATAGCTTAACAAGAAAGATAAGTTAGATTGTTAGATAGTTAAGAAGCAACCCCCGAACCTTTGGTAACCACAAATCTAAAGCCAGCAATGGCAATAAGTACATATCTATCGATAATCACCCTAAATGTAAATGGCCTGAACACACCAATCACAAGACACAGAGTAACAGAATGGATAAAAATGCAAGACCCATCTATATGCTGCCTACAAGAAACTCACCTCAAACGCAAAGATATCTCCAGACTAAAAGTGAAGGGATGGAAAAAGATATTTCATGCAAACAACAAAGAGAAAAAAACAGGTGTTGCAGTACTTGTGTCAGACAAAATAGACTTCAAAACAAAGAAAGTAGCAAGAGATAAAGAAGGACATTACATAATGATAAAGGCATCAGTCCAACAAGAAGATATAAACATTATAAATATATATGCACCCAACACAGGAGCACCAGCATATGTGAAACAAATACTAACAGAATTAAAGGAGGAAATAGACAGCAATGCATTCATTTTAGGTGACTTCAACACACCATTCACTCCAAAGGACAGGTCAACCAGACAGAAAATAAGTAAAGACACAGAGGCACTGAACAACACACTAGAACAGATGGACCTAACAGATATCTACAGAACTCTACACCCAAAAGCAACAGGATACACATTCTTCTCAAGTGCACATGGAACATTTCCCAGGACAGACCACATACTAGGCCACAAAAAGAACCTCAGTAAAGTTGAAAATATTGAAATTCTACCAACCAACTTCTCAGATCATAAAGGTATAAAACTAGAATTAAATTTTAGAAAGAAAACCAAAAGGCTCACAAATACATGGAGACTTAACAACATTATGCTAATTAATCAATGGGTTAATGACCAAATCAAAACAGAAATCAAAGAGTATATGGAGACAAATGACAACAACAACACAAAGCCACAACTTCTGTGGGACGCAGCAAAGGCAGTTCTAAAAGGAAAGTATATTGCAGTCCAGGCCTATCTAAAGAAAGAAGAACATTCCCAAATGAATAGACTAAAGACACAATTACTGAAATTGGAAAAAGAAGAACAAATGAGGCCAAAAGTCACCAGAAGGAAGGACATAATAAAGATAAGAGAAGAAATAAATAAAATTGAGAAGAAAAAATCAACAGAAAAAAATCAATGAAACCAAGAGCTGGTTCTTTGAAAAAATAAACAAAATAGATAAACCCCTAGACAGACTCGTTAAGATTAAAAGAGAATCTACACAGATAAACAGAATCAGAAATGAGAAAGGAAAAATCACGACTGATCCCAAAGAAATACAAAGAATTATAAGAGAATATTATGAGAATCTATATGCTAACAAGCTGGAAAACCTAGAAGAAATGGACAACTTCTTAGAAAAATACAACCTTCCAAAACTGACCAAACAAGAAACAGAAAAACTAAACAGACCAATCACCAGCAATGAAATTGAAGCAGTAATCAAAAAACTACCCAAGAACAAAACCCCTGGAACAGACGGATTCACCTCTGAATTCTACCAGACATATAGAGAAGAAATAACACCCATTCTCCTTAAAGTTTTCCAAAAAATAGAAGAGGAGGGAATACTTCCGAACTCATTCTATGAAGCCAGCATCACTCTAATATCAAAACCTGGCAAAGACTGCACCAAAAAAGAAAACTACAGACCAATGTCCCTGATGAACGTGGATGCAAAAATACTCAACAAAATATTAGCAAACCGAATTCAAAAATACATCAAGAGGATCATACACCATGATCAAGTGGGATTCATCCCAGGGATGCAAGGATGGTACAACATTCGAAAATCCATCAACATCATCCACCACATCAACAAAAAGTAGAACAAAAACCACATGATCGTCTCCATAGATGCTGAAAAAGCATTTGACAAAATTCAGCATCCATTCACGATTAAAACTCTCAACAAAATGGGTATAGAGGGCAAATACCTCAACATCATAAAGGCCATATATGACAAACCCACAGCTAACATCATATTTAACAGCGAGACGCTGAAAGCTTTTCATCTAAGATTGGGAACAAGACAGGGATGCCCACTCTCTCCACTGTTATTCAACACAGTACTGGAGGCCCTAGCCGCGGCAATCAGACAAAACAAAGACATACAAGGTATCCAGATTGGTAAAGAAGAAGTCAAATTGTCACTATCTGCAGATGACATGATACTGTACATAAAAAACCCTAAAGACTCCACTCCAAAACTACTAGAACTAATATCTGAATTCAGCAAAGTTGCAGGATACAAAATTAACACACAGAAATCTGTTGCTTTCCTATACACTAATGATGAACTAACAGAAAGAGAAATCAGAAAAACAATTCCATTCACAATTGCATCAAAAAGAATAAAATACCTAGGAATAAAGCTAATGAAGGAAGTGAAAGACCTGTACTCTGAAAACTACAAGACACTCCTAAGAGAAATTAAAGAGGACACTAACAAACGGAAATGCATCCCATGCTCTTGGCTAGGAAGAATAAATATTGTCAAAATGGCTATACTACCTAAAGCAATCTACAGATTCAACGCAATCTCTATCAGACTACCAACAGCTTTCTTCAATGAACTGGAACAAATAATTCTAAAATTCATATGGAACCGCAAAAGACCCCGAATAGCCAAAGCAATCCTGAGAAGGAGGAATAAAACAGGGAATTACGCTCCGTGACTTCAAGTTCTACTACAAAGCCACAGTAATCAAGACAATTTGGTATTGGCACAAAAACAGATCCACAGACCAGTGGAATAGAATATAAAATCCAAACATTAACCCAAACTTATACAGTCAATTAATATTTGATAAGGGAGCCTTGTATATACATTGGGGAGATGACGGCCTCTTCAGCAGCTGGTGTTGGAAAAACTGGACAGCTACATGTAAGAGAATGAAACTGGAGTACTGTCTAGCCCCATACACAAAGGTAAACTCAAGGTGGATCAAAGACCTGAATGTAAGTCATGAAACCATAAAACTCTTAGAAAAAAACATAGGCAAAAATCTCTTGGACATAAACATGAGCAACTTCTTCATGAGCATATCTCCCGGGCAAGGGAAACAAAAGCAAAAATGAACAAGTGGGACTATATCAAGCTGAAAAGCTTCTGTACAGCAAAGGACACCATCAGTAGAACAAAAAGACATCCTACAGTATGGGAGAATATATTCATAAATGCCGTATTCGATAAGGGTTGACATCCAAAATATATAAAGAACTCATGCACCTCAACAAACAGAAAGCAAATAATCCAATTAAGAAATGGGCAGAGGACATGAATAGACATTTCTCCAAGGAAGAAATTCAGATGGCCAACAGGCACATGAAAAGATGCTCCACATCACTAATCATCAGAGAAATGCAGATTAATACCACTATGAGATACCACCTCACACCAGTAAGGATGGCCACCATCCAAAATACAAAGAACAAATGTTGGCGAGGATGTGGAGCAACGGGGAACCCTCCTTCGTATACTGCTGGTGGCAATGTCAATTAGTTCAACCATTGTGGAAAGCAGTATGGAGGTTCCTCAAAAAACTCAAAATAGAAATACCATTTGACCCAGGAATTCCACTCCTAGGAATTTACCCCAAGAATGCAACAGCCCACTTTGAAAAAGACAGATGCACCCCTATGTTTATTGCAGCACTATTTACAATAGCCAAGAAATGGAAGCAACCTAAGTGTCCATCAGTAGATGAATGGATAGAGAAGATGTGGGACCTATACACAATGGAATATTATTCAGCCATAAGAAGAAAACAAATCCTACCATTTGCAACAACATGGATGGAGCTAGAGGGTATTATGCTCAGTGAAATAAGCCAAGCCGAAAAAGACAACTACCAAATGATTTCACTCATATGTGGAGTATAAGAACTAAGAAAAAAACCGAAGGAACAAAACAGCAGCAGACTCACAGAACCCAAGAACGGACTAATAGTTACCAAAGGGAAAGGGACTGGGGAGGACGGGTGGGAAGGGAGGGACAAGGGGGGAAAAGGGGCATTACGATTAGCAGATGTAATGTTAGGGGGGCACGGGGAGGGCTGTACAACTCAGAGAAGACAAGTAGTGACTCTATAGCATCTCACTACGCTAATGGACAGTGACTGTAATGGGGTTGGTGGGGAGGACCTGATGAAGGGGGTAGTTTAATCACCATAATATTGCATATGTAATTGTAGATTAATGATACCAAAATAAACTATTAAAAAAGTAAATAAAATAAAAAATAGATACACAAATATTTTTAATATCAAGGTACAAAATGATAGATGACCTAAGAGAACGTTATGAGATTTCAAAAAGGAAGAAATAACAGTATTTTGACTCATCCAGGGAAGACTAAGAGAACAGGTATTTGAGTTGGGAAAGATTTGTATATTCAGAGAAAGAAAGGATATTTTAGATTCCAAAACAAAATATATAAACAGAAGCACAGAAATATAAAAACACTTCATTGCTAGGGAAAAGAGATGTTTTTAGGATAATCCTCTTTGATGTTAAGTAAATATTGGAAGTAGAAAGATAGAGGAAGAAAAAGAAGGAATAAAGAAGTAATAAGAACTAGTAAAGCAGTTGAATTTTTCCACCTTTAAGCAGCGCCATGTAGCACTTTGCACAAAGCGTATACTGATCAAGATATCTTGACAACTTGTCTGCTAAACCCCAATTATGCTTAAACTCATTCTTTTCTACTAAATTAATAGAGATTAGAATAAAGAGTTTTGAAAAAGTTTTACATCTTTACTTTTTCCTAACTAATCAGCTATTCACTAAGTATGACTAGCCACCATGAGATACAAAAATTGTAACATATAATCTCACCCAACAAAGAACTTAAAGCTTACTTTTCCTTTCCCTTATTTGTTTTTACCCAGATAGCAAAATAACTGACACCAATTAAACCTAATTTGACCATGGTTTGTTGTTCACCCCCCACCCCACTATTACTGTTCTTCCCACTCCTGTCATTGAGAAAATGTAGGAATAACTTCTGACATATAAACCTGACTTGTTACCACTGTCTACTACCAGAACAGAAAGATTTTATGTTGGATCTTCTGTCACTTAGAGCCCACAATGACTTTTTGAATTTCTAACTGGCATGTTCTTTCTCTGTGATTTTCATGAATCTGCAGTGACTTTTATCGTGTGTGTGTGTGCATATATATATATACACATATATATATGCCTTACATAGATTTTTCAGAATGTACTGCCAACCAAACTGCTATTCCCATTTTAAAAATGATGATAAACTAGGTAAAAGAAAGTAGGTAAAGCAAAGCCCTTTTATTATGGGGATTTTAATTTTAGCAAGATCTCTTATATCAGTCATTCCAGTGTAACTGGTCTAAGTTTCTCTGTCAATTATTGTGAGCAAAGCACATTTGAACAAATGAATGTTAGGCAGAGAGGCTTGTTAGAACGGTCCATTCTTCAGCAGATGGCAACATTTGTATTTAACACTATACTATACGTGCTGCCTGTAGATGTCACTATACCCTTATAATTCTTTCCAGTGACCTATACTCTATCCCCTCTCCCCAAAACCAGCCCCCAAATGTCAGTTACAGGAATGAATATTTGAAGGGATGTTGAATTTCTGTTTTCTAAACAGAACTGAAAAGCAAGATTTCCCAGAATACAAAGAAGAAAATTGCACATGAGGGAGTAACACACACACACACACACACACACACACACACACACAGAGAGAGAGAGACCAGGAGTACTTTCAAAGATAGATCATTATATTTACCACCTATGTTTCAATTTATCACTTTAAGAAGCCAATTGCCTAATTTTTCAGGTTAGAAACAAGATCCAACCAAGAATGTGCTATTACCTCTCTTTTTGTCTTTGTTTATAAATGATCTGAAAAATCTTAGCTTGGAAATAAATAAAATCATGTTTCAACAACTGTTTTCTCATAAGATCTTAGAGGAACTGAATAAAGTGGATGTCTTGTTTAAAAGAAAGAATGTGACAATGATGCTTTTAAAAATCAATGGCAGAAGAAATATAAACAAATATGCCTGATTTTAAGAATAGGTTTTTGTTTTGGCAGCCTTTTGCCTGAGAACTGGAATTGGCCAAAGCTCAAAAACTTGGCATGAATGATTTTTTGTTCTCTCTCCACTCAGTTGTGTGACACAGGAGTTAACATACAGGATGGGATGCTGTATAAAACATTCATGATAGCAGTACAGGAATTTCAGGGGAGCCAAGAGCTCAACTATAACACCTGAAGAACATACCTTTCATATGGATGTTGAAAGAGTAAAAAATCAAGGAGCTTGGGCACTAAAACTTAGGCAGTTGTCCTTCTTGCACTGGGCCACCAAACACTGTGCTCAGTGTTTTGTTTATTGAACAATCATGCCCCTTTCATTAATTTGGGTCTGGGGATCACTTTATCACAGCTTGTAGCATACCGAAGTGATCCAGATGGGAAGAGACGATACTCAGAAGTGACTTAGGTGCCTTAAAAGGCCCAGAAGGTCACACTTAGTCTAATTGTAAAAGATAGACCTCCCTAGTGACAGAAACCCAGGCACAACTGAGGTAGTAAATGATCTTAGCTTTTCAGAGGCAAAGAGAGCTGGAGAAAGGAAGCTCCAGTTAATTAAATCAGCTTTTCAAGGAGAAAAGTGCATGCCCAAGTTATCCTCTGGTTGGTGCTGACCGCCAAAAGGCAAGGCTCAAAGAAACCCCACGGGGTCAACAGGAGGATTACGAAGTCATATACTATACAAATGACCACAAGAGAGAAAAAACATCAAATAAGCCGTGTACTTGGAAGGGCCGTGAGAGAAAAAGTTAGAAAATAAAGTAAGGTGTGGAGAATGAATAAACCCTATGGATGGGCAGGATTTGGGCAAAAGTCAATAACAGCAAGACATTGAAGCCAGGGATGCCACTGCCAATGCTATTAAATAAAGCCTTGCATCATAGCTCTTTGTAAATATGCTTCATGTTCCTTGTACAGTAACTTCTAGAAAGCTAAACTAGAGTCTCATTCATATTGGTTCCGCTCCCCTTGAGCACCTAGCAAATCACCTGAAAGTGGATTCTCAAGAAACATTTGTTTACTAAATAAAATGATGAAGGCAAAAGATATCCAGTGGGAAAAACAAATAGGATTTTGATAATTCTTGGATGCTGTCACTGAAAAAGAATAGGATGTCAATAAGTAGTTTGAATATCTTAATTTGGAGACTGTAAAAAAGTAGGTGCTCTTGTCAGAAACTTGGAATGTAGAAGGGAGATTCAATGTGCAAACTAAGGATTCATTTACTTTGAGGATACATGGAGATGGTCCATATTTGATGGAGGAATATATAATAAACTGGGCATCAGTCAGACTGGTTGGAAATGTAAGATGTTAGGAAAGAGGCTGGAAAGGCAGATTTGGGATTCCTGGTGGAGAGAACACATTTACATCTTAAGAATGGATGAACCCCCTGAGGGAATGTGTATAACATATTACATATATAAGGAAGGTCAAGAACTAGAGATTTGAGGATATCTAAGATGGGAAAAGAAAGGGAAGTTAGAGCCAACTGGAGAGAAAATAGTGTTTTATTTGTGGAGAAAAGAAAATTGTCAAAAAGGCAACCACACTACAAGAATGGACAACATAAAACAAAGGAGTTTAGATGGATAAATAAAAAACAGCAAATAACAAAGCTGTTTACTCTTTTTTTCCAAGAGGTCTTTAGTTGCCTAAGAGACCTACCTTACTATGACACAGTGCACTTACAAGATAGATTTTTGACAGTTCAGGAAGGAGTTGGGGGGTGGGAGCAGTGAGTGGAATAAGTGGTGAGGAAATGGAAACCACATATATAGGCAGAAAGATTGATTATATAAGGTCAAGGCATATGGAATAATTATTTTCACTCCATGGTTCTTTGCCTTCTCAATGGATGACTGAACTGGAACTGAAGCTAGACCGACTTTATATGTGCATAGCTGAAAGAATTAAGGAGCACATAGCATTTAAACATCTATCCATGATTTTTATAATAGGAGAAAACAAGTATTTATTTAGATGAAGTTTCTATACCTTATTTTTCTGGGTGGCGGAAGGGGGTATGGGTTATTCTGAGTCTTTTGAAAGGTATGATTCCCCCAGTGGAAAATGCACATTACATTGAAATCTACCTGAAATTACAGATGATCTACAAATCTCTTTCAAAGAACCCAGTGTAAGCACCCCTAATTTAGCCAACAGGGGTTGACTCTTAAAATTAGAAGGGCACCGTAGGAATCAGGAGTCCTGACTCCTACCTACTTCCACTTCTTCCACTTCATCTTTGTTATCATGATAGCACACTATGATCTTCTTAGAGGACAACTTTCTTTTTTACAAAATGAGTCTAAATAATCTCTTAGGTCCCTTTTGATAAAACATATTACATGCTAATTTTCTACTTAAAAAGCCAATAAAGACTGTGTCCAAATTAATTCACCTCCATTTGTATTATATTTCTTCTCACAAAAAGCAACAGGCCATTTTACAGATTACGAGAGACATACTTCAATTTATGCTTACCAGATACTCAGAAGGCAGGCTGATTGCATTTTAAATCCCTGTGTGAGAAGACACCAGCTGCTCCTAAGTAACTCTTAGTCTCAGTACAACTTTTGGATTTTTCCTCATTTTTCTACTAATTCTGAACACTCCTTTACAGGAGGACCCTAGCAACTTGGAATATACTCACAGCAGGCCACTTTCACCAGGGGAATGATCAAATTTAACTTCCTAAGAAAGTTAGACCATTGTTTCTTTTGAACATTTTGAAGTTCTGCAAAACAAGAACTGAAAGAAGTCGAGCAGGCTTCTTTACAGAAAGCAAGAGCTTAGTCACATGAGAGCTTAATCACAGAAAAAGAGAGGGGGATGAAGGATGCAGAAGTGAAGAATGAGGAGAAAACAAGCCAGCCGAATATCTGCTCCATTTGATACTGTAGCAAATCCACATATCAGGAGTGGCTTCTTAAGAAGGCACACATAGGCAGGTTTGTCTCCAGTTCAGAGTATTGAACCTCTTGACTTTTGGAACACATATCCTGATTATCTTGGAGGAAAAGAAAAGAAGGGTTAACCAGTTTTCTCAACCTAAGCATTCCCCCTGGAGTTATCAAGCAAAAATTTCAGGGAGACATCTGTCTTCCAAACTAACACTTTTCTAGAACTTGTAAAGAGGCATTATGGGCAAAGATAGTTTATGGAACTTAGCAGGACAGGATGATTATCTGAATAGCAAACTTCTGTGATGGGAATACTTCAGTTATTAGAGTTAATTCTAACATGCAGCCAGAATTTTTAGACTCTATTTTTAAAAAAGGGGAAAAAATATTTGAATACCTGAAAGCCAACAGGAGAACACTCTTATTCCTAAATATTCCTTAGAAAGCCCATCAAGAATCACATAACAATAGATTAAAAAATACTAAGGCATGAAGTCAAACTGCATTACAGAACCAGGAGAACTGCACCCCTGTACTGCTACTTGATTTTAAAACTCAAAATAATTGCTTGCAAAAAGCTGAGGCAGCAATCAACTAATGGCACTACAGGGACAGCAAATAATAACCTTCTAGATTATTTTTAAAAAACAAACATTACCAGGATTGGATCAAACCAGTGCTGAAAAACCCAGATTCTTGATACAGGAAATATTCAGTTCTTTCCAATACGTTTCACAAGCTGCTTTGAAAGGTACAACTGTTTTCTGTCCCTAAGGAGCTTTAGCATGATGCATGGAAACAGGTATGTGAAATTTGTGATGCCTGGAACTTAAGACAAGAAAACAAAATTGAGGCCAGCCCATGACAGTAGGTGATCCTCTCAACCTCACCTGGAGTTTCAGAATTTTAGCTGGACAATATGCAATCTTTAGGAGCTTAAATATAAATTTATAAAGACTTCAAAGAAATTCTTCCCTCTCTATCCTTTGTTCAGTTCATTCATTCATTCTTTTAATAACACTAATTAAGGAGGAACTATACGCCAAACATTATAATTGACACTTTGGATACAAAGACAATTAGACAAAATCCTGTATTCAAGAAGCTCAGAGTCTAGCCTGGGAGATAGACAAGTAAAGACATACAGGATTATGTGATGAATTCTAAAGCAGTCCCAAGGAGAAGGGATCTAACTCCGCCTGGGCAGACTGAGCTGAGCAATCATTAGTTTGCTAATTGAACAGAGCATGGTGCAAATTCAAGACAAAGTTGTTGCAAACGTTTGATGTTTTTACTTTTTGCCCTTGTCCTTTTTATGATACCTTTAGGACTGTATTATAATGATTTTGCTTCATGTCTACCTTCCCCTCCAGATTATGATGCCTTAGGGGCAGTTCTGATTTGTTTATCATCTTTTATCCCCAGTACCTACTCTACTAGTAGGGGTTCAAAAAATAAGGTAGAATAAATAACCACCAAGAAAGAGAGAAATTATTATGACCTATGTTATAAGCTATCCACCTATCTATGGAAGTCTGTTTCTGACTAGAGTCTCGATTCCTGCAAAAGTACTGTATAAGATTTTTTCCTTTTAGCATTTTTAATTACACAATGTATTTCCATCATGGAATAGCTCTTTTCTTTCTTACATACTATTAGGAAGGGTCTCTAATTTTATAACAGAGTATGATGTATGGTGGGAAAATGTAAGTGAATCCTAAACAGTACACACAAAGAAATTGTTTAAATATGGAACATAAATAAGAATTTAATAATTTTGAACACAAATATTTCAATTCCAAATATTTTCTAACAATAAGAATATTCTATTTATCAGACAGATTCCAACTGTGCAAAAGAAGACATGGGTGACAGAATCTAGTACGCTGGCATACTGATGGTGCTACTCCATGGATAATGGCACCAACATCAGAAAAGAAGACAGAGTTTTTACAATTTGAATCAGATGAGACTAAGGTTATTTCTCTTTCCTGAATGGAATTGTCACAATGCAATGGATATTGATTTAGGCAGAAGTATTGGGTAGCAAGTCTTCAAACAAATGATGAGGCAAGTGGCCATCTAGGTGTCTGTGGTTAGCAGGCTGGAAGGAAACCAGACATAACAACCCTGTATAAGCTATTGTAGATCAGAAGAGGCAGCGGTTACCGTAAAACCAGACATAGAGGCTAGAAAGGTGCTGGAGGGGGCAAGAGGAAGGGCAAAGTGCCTGCCAAAGGACTGTGGCAGTCTCTGGCAATAGCTCACAGCTCTAGCAGCTGCCCTGGCGGCAGTGGCAGCAGACATGCCAGCTGTCAGAGGCTCTTGCAGGGATGAGGCCACAGTCAGAATGTTCTTTAATATAGAAAGGGACATCCATGGCCAGCCCTTCTTGTTTTTTTTTTAAGTTTATTTTGATATCATTAATCTACAATTAAATGAGCAATATTATGGTGATTACACTACCCCCTTCATCAGGTCTCCCCCACCAAACCCATTACAGTCACTGTCCATCAGCATAGTGAGATGCTATAGAGTCACTACTTGTCTTCTCTGGGTTGTACAGCCCTCCCCGTCCCCTCCTAACATTACATCTGCTAATCGTAATGCCCCTTTTCCCCCCTTGTCCCTCCCTTCCCACCCGTCCTCCCCAGTCCCTTTCCCTTTGGTAACTATTAGTCCGTTCTTGGGTTCTGTGAGTCTGCTGCTGTATTGTTCCTTCAGTTTTTTCCTTAGTTCTTATACTCCACATATGAGTGAAATCATTTGGTAGTTGTCTTTTTCGGCTTGGCTTATTTCACTGAGCATAATACCCTCTAGCTCCATCCATGTTGTTGCAAATGGTAGGATTTGTTTTCTTCTTATGGCTAGCCCTTCTTTTTACTGAGCCAGGCACCAGAAGCAATTTGGTGGTGTAGGGGAACAGGGAATAATGCCATTAAAATAGTAGGAACTCATTAAGAAAGGACTGTGGGTCAGACCATGTTGGCGCTACACCCAGATTCCACCCCCACCCCCACCCCAGGCCCCTTGACTTGTGTGCCCCTCTGGCCCATCTTCCACGTGCTCTGTTTTTAATAGCTCTCACCTGGGACTTCCTCCAAAGCATTGCCTGAACACAGCTGGACAGACCTGCGAGTTTATGCCCCGTCCCAGCCCCTTATCCAACGACTGACTGATGGGGTAGTGTGAAAGCCCAGCTTCCTTACCTGACAGAATGACAAACTCAGAGTTAGTGTATGCTCCGGAGCTCTCTGTAGGATCAGAGAGAGAAAGTGGGGCTTCACCTAAAATCACACCTTTGTCTGGCTTTGCCTATTCTGGTTTCTTTATTCCCCTTTTCATTTTCTCTCAAGAGCACTTCCTAAATAGATCAGTTGCATCCAAATCTTTATCTTAGGGTTTGCATTTTGGACACTTCACATAAGACAAATGATTTAGTAGCCACTGGAAAGCAAGTTGCCTGTACCCCTTTGCAAGTCTAATATAGAACCAGGAACAAAGTGCTAGGAGCACAAAAAACGGGCCCCCAAGTCTTCCTGGGGAATCACAGAAGTCTTGACAAGAAAGGTGAGGGTAAAGATGAGTTTTGAGACACATGAAGGAGTTTTCTAGATAAGATGGGAAAGATATCTTTTATCCTTAAACCTATCTATTCATCAGTGATGAAAACATTAATTAATATCTATCTAGTGTGTTATGAACTGCCCAGAGCTGCACTAAAAATACATTTTTATCTTATTCTTTAAAATGAACATGTGAGGCATGTATAGTCATGGTGCCCTTCACATATGAGGAATCCAAAAGGTCTAGTAATTTGCTCAAATCATACAGCAAGTGACCAGCAGATCTGAGATTTGAACACACATAATTTGACTTTAGAACTCACTTGAGTTTTGATTACTTTGCTATATTGCCTTCTTGGTAAACAATGTTAAAATAAGAATTGTCTCCAATCTTATTTCTGCTACAGTGTCAAGGTTAGGTTTTTCTTTTTCTTGCTGATCCCTTTTAAACCCACTCATGATGAAAATAATGTTTAATTCATGTGTACTTCTTTGTGTTAATATTTACAATGTTATGGAAAGAAAAAAGGAAAAGGAAAATGTGTCTGACTTTTTAGGAGTCTGTCATTTGTAACAAAAGTAGAAGGCAAAATGTGTTCATATTTTTTAAAGGGAATCATATTTTTGGACAGGATCAATGGGAAAGACAGTTGTAAAAGTGGAGAGTGAGGATCTCTGAACTTGGAAGGCCAAAGTTCCTACACTTAAATATGATCAAAGATGATACTGGAAGCAGAATAGTGACAGGTCAATGTAAGTCTTGAAAGACTTTTTGTTGCTATTATTATTATTGTTATTCTGAAATCTTGCTCTTTTCCAGTCTTTCTCAATGCTTATTTCATCGTAACACAAATTAATGCCTGTTTTCAGAGCAATTAAGCATAGGGAAAAGTATTATTTAGAATATCCTTTTTATCTGAGTTCTCTATAATTGGAGAAGCTTAATTATTAAACTTGCATTGATATTTATAGGCACCTCCACCACTCCTTATTTATAAAACCCAATTTGACCCATAACCTCTATCACCATTCATCCTTTAATCCTTCAGTATTTTTCATTAGTTACCTAACACTACGTTCTTTTTTTTTCTGTGTTTATATCTGTCTTCCGCACTAGAATGGAAGTTCAGTAAGAATAGGGACTTTGTCTTGTTCATCTAGTCTCTGAGGATAGAGACTATTATCTCTAGCATCTTGAGAAGTAACTGGTATATATTAACACTCAATAAATATTTGTTGAATCAGAGAATGAATGAATAATGACTGTGTCTAAGGATAAGGCAAACACCTGGAAATGAATTGATATGCCTCTCTAAAATTTACCCTAAATCCTGAAATTATTTTGTAGTAATGGTAGATTGGAAAGCTTTATGACATAACGAAGTAAAGGCTTTGCTGTTTTTAGCTGGTTACAATCCCAAGTTAAAATCCTCACTCTGAAATTTATTAGCAGGTTAGTCTTAAGGAGATCTTTAACATTTCTGATCCTAAATGTTCTCACCTGTAAATGAGAATAAGCACTGCCTCAGAACCTGATGCATCACGTAGTTGTCACTCATTAACTTTTAGTGCCCTTTTGTTATTTGAACATGCAGAGACAAAACTTTTAGAAAAGTTTACTTGCAAAGAATTTTGAAAATGTGTCCAGGGGTTAGAAGGACTGATTCATTAAATAAAAAATACAACAGGCTTTTAGAGAAACAAAAAATGATTCCATGGTTACCAAGGTTGTAGGTAGTCTGTTCACCATAAACTAACACTTTTCTCATATGATTTTCATACCTATAAAACTGTTCACATACCTAAAGACATTAACAAAAGCCAAAGACCAAGTGTTTTGCTGTTTTTAACTTTTATTATTTTGTAAGGCATCAATATCACATAGCAAAAGCTAAAGGCTACTTATATTCTGGGGACTATTAGTGTAGCATGATGTGTATCTTAACCCATAATGGCAGCAAGGCAAGGTGTTGATTTTGCTTCCATAACGATCAGAATAATTTTACTTTAAATGTTTACTCTGGAAGCCTCTCTATGAAGAATGGAGCTTTACAAAGAGCTGGGGTTCAGTCCTGCTGTGGGCTGTTAACAATACGGCATAAATTATAGGTGGTAATGCCTCTGGAGTCTGAAAATTATGGAATGACCATGGTAGTGAGGCCTCGGAGCTTAATACAGGCCAAATCACGGCTGAAAAAAGAGGACCTGGGATTGAATTAATGCCAAGAGATGTTGTGATAAATAGAACAGCAGACAGAAATAGGTTGGCAATGTTTACCTTCAGTAAGTTTTGTGCCAGTGGATTATGAAATATGATGTAGATAAACAGTGCTGAATAAAAAAGTGGTATTTAACTAAGAAGTCAACATTTTATTTTTATAATTTAATGGAAGCTTGTTTCAAAGAATATTTTTGTTCTCATATATGTCCATAAAAGCAGTAACTCAGTTATATTTAACTAAACAGGAAGTCATTGAATGAAATAACCTCTATAAACACAGTTTGTAAATTTGGAAGTTCTACTTATGTGATAACACTTCAACAGGCTTAAATATATTCACCTCATCCTAAAGGAATTAGGCTCTATAAGGTATGTTAAGTATTTGCTTTTAGAAACAAGTGATTTTTCCTGCTTATTAACTTATATGATCAAATATTTTATACTTACAGTGCACCCTATGATGGTGTGAATCATCTTTTCCTACTCATTCATTTGTTTGTTCAGTTGTTCATCACTCAGCAGACATCTGTGAATCCCTGTTAAGTGTCAGGTTTTGCATGAAGCACTAGTGATGCATTATAAGTAAGATGTAAGATGTGGCCCCTGCCTCCCAGGATCACTAGTTCTGGGACAGAGGCAGGCACCTAAACAACTGACCACAGTGAGGCAAGTGCTCTTAAAGTCTGTGCTATGTTTGTGTTGTTTCAACTTAGCCAAGTTACAACTATGTTTCCCAGAATTTACGACTCTGCATAGAACCAGGTAAAGTGTGGACTACAAGAGACATATATGAGATTTAGAAGGCAGAATTAAAGCAGCTGCCATCTTTGTTTCAAGCTTTAAATGTCAGTGTAGGACACGAGGCTCTGTTGCAGTTCATGTAAGCTTTTCTGTGAGCTCCCAGGATTGCTGTGGGGTACTAGCTGGAACCAGAGCTCTTTGAGCTTCTTCAGTTTCTCTGGTTCTGAGGCCAGATGAATATTTAGCTCCATAATGATGAGCACCAGCTTCTCCTGCAGGACACCCCTGTTATCAAAGCTGGAAGCTTGGGGTGATGAGAAGTCATCCTAGGTTCTAGTAAGTTCTCATTGGTTCAAGCTCAGTTTTGCAGATTTCACCTTGTACTTGCTTCCCCAGTATCCTCCCTTTTGACTGACTTCTCTATAGACTTCAAGCTCCAGACACAGAAATAACTACCTCACACAGACTGTTCAACCCGCTCCCCCAGCATTTATGGAAACTCAAATCCCTTTTTGAAATCTCATGTCTTCTGTGTTTATCTACCCCTACCTACCCCCCTGCCCACAGTGGTTCTTCTCTGATAGTACACTGATAGAGACCCAGAGCCATGTACTAGTACTGTAAGAAGAAAGAGGAATGAATGAGTAATTTTTCATGAAAGGGAAAGAGTAGTCAGTGCTAAGGATAGGGAAAGATTTCACTACAAAAAAATATTTGAGCTGACCAAGAAGGATGAATGAGAGTTGGTTAAATGAAAAATGGGGAGAAATTCATTTCCACCAGAGAGGAAAAACCAGGTGTAAAGACATGGAATTGGGAATCATATAGCTTATTAGGGTAATGGTTAGATGATTATACTTGAGTGTAGGGAGCTTGGATGCAGGGGGAGAGATGTAGTATCAGAAAGAGGTGATGAGCAGGAAAAGAAAAGGAACCCAAAATGTGAAGGGCTATATAGCAGGGATATAGCAAAGATAACAAAGTTCGCTGAGAAAATGGCCTAATCAGATCATATATGTATAAACTATTTAGTCAAATACACTAAATTTCTTAAGGAACACATAATTATGCCCACCTCTCTCACCACCCTTTACATTCAATAAAGTTTCAATAAATATTTTATGATGATGTAACGCCTTACATTTACTTATTCAAATACCATAATCATCTAGTCTCAATAAAAACACTCTGAAAAGTAGACAGTGATATTTAGATCCATACAGCAATCTGTCCATAATTGATAACCTATTTGAAATAATTTCAAATATACAGGAAATGATATAGAGCCATGGTACCCAAACTGTGTGCCAAGGTGTTGCAGGGCACCACAACAAACTTACTGGAGTACACAGGATAGTTTAAAGTTTCAAGGTGAACTCAGTGACACCTGTGGGAATCTGCTGGGTTACTTTCATTTTGATGTCATATCTTTACAAACCTGGCATTCCGGTACTTTGGTAAAAAGCAGGTGCTGTGTAAAAATCAATATGGAACAGGAAATGAGGGTGGCAGTTTCCAATCTGACTAGAACTGAGGAGTTATGTAGTGACCAATAGGCACATATATCATATTGGTAAATAATTGTGATTATTTAATTTTTTTCTATTGGTAAGATTAAAAAGCATATATATAATTATTTCAAACAGCTACCAAGTTGTTAGGATATAAATAATAATTACATTGTTTGGACCTAACTACTTAATAAACAGAACTATTAAGCATTTCTTTGGCCTAGGGAGCCATGAAAACAATTACTGAGAAACTAAGGAGCCACGAAACTAGGGAACCTCTGTTAGAAAGGCTACAGAACTGAAAAATACCTGTGGTATAAGAAAAGGTTGGGGTAAACATTTCAAACTGATCCTTGTAGGATTCAACATTTGCTCTAAAGTTGCTATTGTATTCCAAAATTGCAGAATCCTACAGGAGCATGAATATTTCTCTGCTTGCCTAGCTTTTGATAGGAAGTCTAGCTGTGAGCCCCTTATGCCACATTTTCCTTGGAGCAGAAGCCATGTGGAGAAAGAATATAGAGGATTTAAACAATTCAATGCACCAAATTTTTATGCTGGCAGTTAAGTGCATTACTGAAAAGCTGCAAGTAACTAAAGCACCTGCTCGATTTTCCAACTAATACAAGTAAGAAATGTTTAAGGTGGTTTTCTACTCTTCTGCATGGCCAGTTCCTACATTAACAAGTAGTTATTACATCTATAGTCTCTTGCCTTCTTATATGAAGTATGAACCTTTTGTCCATCATAATTGAAGTTCCAGATGTCTGTTCATTTCAATAATGTTATTGGCTTCTAGATGAAGGATTCTCATTTGTATTAGTTTTGCTTCTGTTTGCATTTCTTGATTGTGTCCACTTGAAGAGAATGGAAGGAGTGGTTAATTTTTAATGATATCTTGCCACAATAAAAAGTGAATACCTATTTACTTACAATGTGCCAGTCACTTTTCTAAGACATTTAATCTTTATTGTAAGACTGTGGCATGGGTATTATTTTTATCCCTGCTTCATGGATGAGGAAAACTGAAGCACAGAAAGTTTATGGAATTTTACCAATATGGCTCATCTAGTAGATAATAGAATCAGAGTTTGATCCCACAGTTCACCGATGCCTGGGCCACCATCTTAACCATTGTGCTAAATTGATTTCCTATTATGCCAGAATTTGGTAATCATGTAAGCAAATTCATGTTGTTTAAATCTCACAACATTCCAGAGGTTCAGAGATGCAAAGTAATTGCTCAAAAGCTCCAGGGATAGCTAAATGGTGGACTCAAAGCCCTCTCTCAATTCCATGCTCTTTTGGCTATATCAGTGGTCTCTGATGAAATGGGATGAATTAAGTCGAACAATAGGAAATTGCTAATATTTGACCACTTTTACTTTAAAATCACAATCTCATATAGTTCAGCTTTCAACAGTATGAACCACTGATATCAGCAGAAAACATTAGAAATCCTATTAATGTTTATTTTTAATTTAATATGAGGAGTAAATGGAGAGAGGTCCAAAATGGCAGCATAGAAAGAGTCTGAACTCACCTCCTCCTGTGTACACACCAAATCTACACCTATATACATGGTAATTCTTCCTGAGGAACAACTGATACCTGAATGAACAGCTTCTTCACAAGGGACAGAGAGACCACATAAAAAGTGACAGGAGAGAGCAGATTAGTGGATTAAAGATGGCAGAATAGGAAGGAAAGGTGGAAACCTCCTCCCAAAAACACATAAAAGAAGAAAATACAGCAAATACAACTAAAAGTGAAAACAACATGAAGACTGCAGAACAGACCACCTACACCTGAGGAAGAAGAGGAGACAACACAGAAAAGAGTAAAGCGGCAGAGCTGAGACTGAGCAGGACCCAAGCCATCCCCCAACCCCAGCCTATAGGTGGGAGAAAGATGAACAGAGTGGGGAGGGGGTAGGAGCCCAGGAGAGCTGCATACCTGGCCCTGGAGATCCTCTCAGGGAGCAAAGGGCCACATTACACTGGGTTCTGGTGACAAGTGAGGCTGCATACCAGGGACAGGTAAAATGCTCTGGGAGGCTGAAACTCCACCCAGTGTGAAAGGCATGCTCCACTATCCCTGAGACCCAAAGCAGAGGTGGCAGTTTCAAAGACTTGCCAGCAGTGGGAGGGGTACCAGAGGGGCTATGATGGGGCAGAGCCCTCTCCTCAGGAAAAAGGGCAGGTGGAGGATACTTCCCCAACCCATCGTTGGCCCAACAGATAGGGAACTCTTGGGAACCCCTAACACTCCATCCCCCTTGCTGGAAACACAGCCCAAAGGCTCCTTCAATTACATGCTGCCAGGAGCCAACCCACTTGGCCCAGCGGCAGCATCAGACTTTGCAGCCTCGCAGGCAGAGGGAGACCCTTCCAGTTTCTCTGGCTCTGTTTCAGTCCAACTGTGGAGGTGCCTGCAGGAGCCAGCCCCAAGAGATCCTTCCTCCCCTTAGGTGTCCAAACTCAGTGTTGCGCACCTGGCTGGGGCAGAGCTGCATATCAGCACATCCACCCCATTAGCCCTGCAGCCCTACCACTGTTTCAGACCACGCAGAGGGGGACCCCCACCCACAGAGAGCTCAGAAGAGATTCCTGAGCTGATCATGAAGGCAACAGTGGAAGAAAACTGCCCACCCAGACTTATACCACTATAGAAGACAGACAGAAAGGCAGCCTGGCCCAAAACACACCAAGAGCTGGGGCCCCCACAAAATAGAACCATGCACTAGAGGGTGAAGAATATTGAACTTTTTGGCACCATATCATGCATTCTTCATAAAGCTATTCCTCTATAGGCCAGAGAGCATAGCTGAGACATCTAATACAAAGGAAGAAAAACAGAAACCTTGGCAAAATGAGTAAGCAGAGAATTATGATCCAAACAAACCTACAAGACAGAACCCCAGAAAGAGGGCTAAACAAAACAGAGATCACCAATCTTCTTGATACAAAATTTCAAAATAAAAACTCATAAACATGCTCATGAATTTACAAGAAAAGGATCCAAGATCTCAGGGAAGACTTCAACAAAGAGATAGAAGATCTGAAAAAGAGCCACTCAGAGCTGAAGAATACAGCATCTGAAGTGAAATATACAATGGAGGGATTTAAGAGTAGATTAGAGCAAGTTAGAGGAGTCAGTAAAGGAAACTGAAATTAGAGAACAGGAAAACAAATAAGCTGAGAAACAGAAAAAAAAAGGATCTCTAGGAATGAAAGAATGATAAGAGAGCTATGTGACAAATCCAAATGAAGCAACATTTGCATAATAGGGATACCAGAAGAAGAGAAAGCAAAAAGGATAGAAATCTCTTCAAGGAAATTATTGTTGAAAACTTCCCTAATCTGGGGAAGGAAATAGACACTCAGGTTATGGAAGCACAGAGATTCCCTAACAAAGGGAACCCCAGGAAGACAACACAAAGACTTTTAATAATTAAAATGGCAAAGATCAAGGATAAGGAGTGTTGAAAGCAGCCAGAGAGAGAAAAAAGTTACTTATAAAGGAAATCCCATCAGGCTATCAGCAGACTTCTCAACAGAAACCCTACAGGCCAAATGGGAGTGGCATGATATATTTAATTTACTGAGAAAGAAGGATCTTTAACCAAGAATTCTCTACCCAGCAAGATTACCCTTTATATTTGAAGCAGGCATTAAACAATTTCTAGATAAACAAAGGTTGAAGGAATTTGCCAACACTAATTCAGTCTTACATATGTTAAAGGGACTGCTGAACAAAGGTTGAAGGAATTTGCCAACACTAAGTCAGTCTTACATATGTTAAAGGGACTGCTGTAGACAGAAATGGTCCTATGGCTAAATAGTTTTCACTAGTGAAAATAAGCCCACAGTAAAGGTAGTAGACCAACCATTACCAAGCAAGTACCAAACTTAAAACAAGCAAAATCAACTACTCACAAAATCAGTGAAGAGATACACTAAAAGTGCAGATTATGACATATAAGAAAATGTGGAGGAGGAAAAACTCTATTTCAAAGTTTGTGTTTAAAATAGATCATGAATTTTAGACTATTATATAGTAAGGAAGCTATCCTTGAACCTTTGGTAACCACAAAACTAAAGCCTATAATAAATACACATACAAAAAAGTAAATACATTTTTAAAAAAGAGAGAAATCCAAATACAGCAATAAAGAGAACCATAAATAAAAAGAGAAGAGTATAAGAGAGGAAGAAAGGAACAGAGAGGAGCTATAAAAAACAGCCAGAAAAAAGTTAGTAAAATGGCAATAAGTACATATCTATCAATAATCACCTTAAATGTAAATATGAATGCACCAATCAAAAGACAGAGAGTGACAGAATGGATAAGGAAAGAAGACCCATCTATATGCTGCCTACAAGAGACTCACTTTAAACCCAAAGACATACACAGACTAAAAGTGAAGGGATGGAAAAGATATTTCATGCAAACAACAAGGAGAAAAAAGCAGGAGTTGCAGTACTTATATCAGACAAAATAGACTTCAAAACAAAGAAAGTCACAAGAGACAAAGAAGGACATTACATAATGATAAAGGGGTCAGTCCAACAATAGGATATAACCATTAAAAACTTCTATGCACCTAATATAGGAGCATGTAAATATGTGAAAAAATACTAACAGAATTAAAGGGGGAAATGGAATGCAACATATTCATTTTAGGAGACCTTAACACACCACTCACACCAAGGGACAGGTCAACCAGACAGAAAATAAGTAAGAAGGCAGAGGCACTGAACAATACATTAGAACAGATGGACCTAACAAACATCTACAGAACATTCCAACCAAAAGCAGCAGGATACACATTCTTCTCAAGTGTACATCGAACTTTCTCCAGAGCAGATCACATACTAGGACACAGGAAAAGCCTCAATAATTCAAAATACTGAAATTGTATCAAGCAGCTTCTCAGACCAAAAAGGCGTGAAACTAGAAATAAATTACACAAAGGAAACAAAAAGACCTATAAACACATGAAAGCTAAACAACATGCTTCTAAATAATCAATGGGTTAATGAACAAATTAAAACAGAAATCAAGCAATACATGGAGACAAATGAAAAAAATAAAACACCCCAAAATCTGTGGAAGGTGGCAAAGGCAATTCTAAAAGGAAAGTACATAGCAGTAAAGGCTTACCTCAAGAAATAAGAACAACCCCAAATATACAGTTTAAAATCACAATTAAAGAAACTAGAAAAAGAAGAGCAAATGAAGCACAAACTCAGTAGGAGGGACATAATAAAGATCAGAGAAGAAATAAAAAAATAGAGAAGAATGAAACAATAGAAAAAATAAATGAAAACAGGAGCTGGTTCTTTGAGAAAATAAAAACAAATAAACGCCTAGCCATACCCACCAAGAAAAAAAGAGAATGTACAAATATAAACAATCAGAAATGAAGAAGGAATAATCACAATAGACACCACATAAAATCAAAGAATTATTAGAGAATACTATGAAAAATTATATGCCAATAAATTGGACAACCCAGAAGAAATGGACAACTTCCTAGAAAAATACAACCTTCGAAGATTGACCAAGGAAGAAACAGACTATCTGAACAGACCAATTACCAGCAATGAAATTGAACTGTTAATGAAAAAACTCCCCAAAAAACAAAATCTCAGGTACAGATGGCTTTGCAGCTCAATTCTACCAAACATTTAAAGAATAGCTAATACCCATCCTTCTGAAAGTATTCCAAACAGTAGAAGAGGAGGGACTACTTCCAAATTCATTCTATGAGGCCAGCATCACTCCAATACCAAAACCATGCAAAGACACCACAAAAAAATTTATAGACCAATATCCCTGATGAACATAGATGCAAAAATCCTCAACAAAATATTAGCAAGCTGAATCCAAAAATACATCAAAAAGATAATCCATCATGACCAAGTGGGATTTATTCCAGGGATGTAAGAATGGTTCAATATTCATAAATCAGTCAATATCATTTACCACATTAACAAAAAGGATAAGAAACACATGATCATCTCAATAGATGCTGAAAAAGCATTTGACAAAATTCAACATTCATTCAGGACAAAAACTCTAAACAAAATAGGTATAGAGGGTACATACCTCAACATAATAAAGGCCATATATGGCAAACCCATAGCCAACATTGTACTTAATAGTGAAAAGCTGAAAGTGTTTCCTCTAAGATTGGGAATAAGACAAGGGTGCCCACTCTCACCACTTTTATTCATCATAGAACTGGAGGTCCTAGCCGTGGTAAACAGACAGCACAAAGACACAAAAGACATCCAAATTAGTAAGGAAGAAGTCAAACTGTCACTGTTTGCAGATGACATGATATTGTGCATAGAAAACTGTAGAGAATCCACCAAAAGACTATTAGAACTAATAACTGAATTTAGCAAAGTTGCAGGATACAAACTTAATACACAGAAATCTGTTGCATTCCTATATACTAACAATAAACTAGTAAAAAAAGAAATCAGGAAAACAACTCCATTTACAATTGCATCAAATGGAATAAAATACCTAGGAATAAACCTAACCAAGGAGGTGAAAGACCTTTACTCTGAAAATTATAAGACATTCATGAGGGAAATTTTAAAAGACACCAAAAAATGGAAATCTACCCCGTCCTCATAGATAGGAAGAATACTGTCAAAATGGCCATCCTGCCCAAAGCAATTTACAGAGTCAATGCAATCCCTATCAAAATACCAACAGCTTCAATGAATTTAAACAAATAGTTCTAAAATTCATATGGAACCACAAAAGACCCCAAATAGCCAAAGCAATCCCGAGAAGGAAGAGTATGGCAGGGGGAATTAAGCTCCCTGACTTCAAGCTCTACTACAAAGATACAGTAATTAAAACAGTTTGGTACTGGCACTAGAACAGACCCATATGAATAGCCTAGATATAAACCCATGCATATATGGTCAATTAATATATGATAAAGGAGCCAAGAATATGCAATAGGGAAAAGACAGCCTCTTCAACAACTGGTGTTGGGAAAACTGGACAGCTATATGTAAGCGAATGAAACTGGATTACTGTCTAACTCCATACACGAAAGTAAACTCAAAATGGATCAAAGACCTGAATGTAAGTCATGAAAGCATAAAACTCTTCGAAGAAAACAGGCAAAAATCTCTTGAATATAAGCATGAGCAATTTTTTCCTGGACACATCTCCTTGGGCAAGGGAAACAAAATCAATAATGAAGTGGGACTACATCAAACTAAAAATCTTCTGTACAGCAAAGGACACCATCAGCAGAAAGGCATCCTACAGTATGGGAGAATATATTTATAAATGACTCATCTTATAAGGGATTAGCATCCAAAATATATAAAGAATACATATGCCTCAACACCCAAAAAACAAACAACCCAATTAAAAAATGGGTAGAGGACGTGAATAGACACTTCTCCAAAGAAGAAACACAAATGGCTAACAGGCATATGAAAAAATGCTCCCCAACGCTAATCATCATGGAAATGCAAATGAAAACCACAATGAGGTATCACCTCACACCAGTTAGAATGGCCACTATTCAAAAGACTAGAAACAACAAATGCTGGCTAGGATACAGAGAAATAGGAATCCTCCTACACTTTTGGTGGGAATGTAAAGTGGTGCAACCCCTGTGGAAAGTAGTATGGAGCTTCCTCAAAAAACTAAAAATAGAAATACCATTTGACCCAGTAATTCCACTCCTAGGAATTTACCCAAAGAAAACAAGATCCCTGCTTTGAAAAGACATATGCACCACTATATTTATCGCAGCACTATTTGCAATAGCCAAGATATGGAAGCAACCTACATGCCCATCAATAGATGAATGGATAAAGAAGATGTGGTACATATATACAGTGGAATATTATTCAGCCATAAAAAGAAAAGAAATCCTGCCATTTGCCACAACACGGATGGATCTAGAGGGTACTATGCTCAATAAATAAACCAGGTGGAAAAAGACAAATACCATATTATTTCACTTATTTATGGAATAAAAACAAAGCAAAACAGAAGGAATAAAAAAGCATTAGACTCATAGATACTGAGAAGTGACTACTGGTTACCAAGGGGTGGACTTGGGGTGGGAGGTGTGCAGGGGTTTAAAAGGGCACAATAATTGACACACACAATATAAGTTGATTACAGGAATTGCTGAAGCACTCTGATGCACATTTGAAACCAACATAAGGTTGTATATTATCAGTACTTTAATAAAGAAAAAGTGATGAGAGACTGAGACAAGGTAACAGTGGGAACACTACCCCCAATACTGTGATGTGCAGCAGGGAGGGATATCACTGGGGTACCTGAACACAGATTTTCCCACCTTGGGGTACAGAAAATAAAACCACAGCTTAAAGGGAAACTAGACTATAAGTGAAGGAAGCTGATTTACATAACTAGAGCACCTGCCAAATGGTGGGGAATCTGCTAGAACTCTCCAAGATCAAAGATTTTGGTGAGTGCCACTGTTAATATGCCCCTCACATATTGATAGCATAGACTGGAGCAGGGTCTGGATGCCCACACCAGCTCCAGATTTCCTCCTAGTTGCCCTCCTATGCCCAAATGTGCCTACCCTATATCTGAGAGTCCCAAGGTAGAGTGCAACATATAGCAAGACTCCCTGGCCCATGTACCCTCAGCACCCAGATCCCCTGCAAGTGCACCCCTGGCATGGCTCATACCAGGAAACCCCAGCCCACACTCACCCAGACTGTAGCCAACTAGTCAAAGCTGCCAGACACATAGACTACACAGGGGATGTGCCTACATGAGGCCACTCCTTTAAGACTGGGAGAGATAGCTGCTTCACCTAATTCATAGAAACAAACACAGAAAGTCAAACAAAATGAGGAGACAGAGGAATATGCTCCGAATGAAATAAGACAGAGCTTCAGAAAAAGAACTAAATGAAGCAGAGTTAAGCAATCTACCTGATAAAGAATCCAAAGTAATGTTTCTAAACGTACTTAACAGACTGGAGAGATGAGTGGATGAACTCAGAGAACTTCAACAAAGAGATAGAAAATATAAAAAAAAGAACCAACCAGACATGAAGAATACAATAAATAAAATGAAAAACAGACTAAAGGAAATCAATAGCAGGTTAAAGGATGAAGAACAATGGACCAGCAATCTGGAAACATGGTAATGGAAAGCACTCAAGCTGAACAGCAAAAAGGAAAAAGAATTTAAAAAATAAGGATAGCTTAAGGGAACAGTAGGATAACACCAAACATACTATCACTTACATTACAGGAGTTCCAGTAAGAGAAGAGAGAAAAAAGGGGGTGAAAAACTTACTTGAAGAAGCAACAGCTGAAAACTTCCCTAACCTGGAGAAGGAAACAGACATCCGAGTCCAAGAGGCATTGAGAGCCCCAAACAGAATGAACCTAAGTTAGTCCACACTAAAACCCATAATAATTAAAATGTCAAAGATGAAAGAAAAATAATCATAAATGAAACAAGAGAGAAGCAACTAGTGCATCAAGGGTAACTTGGTAAGGCTATCAACTGATTTTTCAGCAGAAATTTTTTTGGTTTGTGGTTACCATGAGGTTCATACACGACATCTAGGTATACAGTGGTCTATGTTAAGTTGATTACTGAAGGGAATGGCATGACATATTCAAAGTACTGAAAGAAAAAAAAACTTACAACAAAGAATAGTCTATTTGGCAAAGTTATCATTCAGAATTGAAGGAGAGACAGTTTCCCAGATAAATGTAAGTTAAATGATTTTATCATCCCTAAGCCAGCCTTACAAGAAATGCTAAAGGGGCTTCTTTAAAGGAAAAGTCCAAAGTAGAACAAAATTAGGAAAAAAAATTTTCACTGATAAAAGCAAACATATAGTAAAGATGGTAGATCAATCACTTAAAAACTAGTATAAAGGGACTTGCAAGATGGTGGCGTGAGAGGTGAGATGGAGAGCTCCTCCCCAAACCACAAATTGTACAAAAATATAGTTAATTAATACAACTAACCTTAAAAGAGCAACAAGAAAGAAGGCTGAACCAGACTGCAAACAGACCTCACAAACAGAGCAGACCCCATGAAACAGGGTAATGTAGGAAAGCCTTAATCTGGCGGGACCCAAGCCCTTCCCCAACCCCAGCTCACTGGTGGGAGGAAGAGAAATGGAGCGGGGGAGGGGGTGGAAGCTTGGGATTGCTGAACACCTAGCCCGGGAGATCTGCTTTGTGAGCGGAATCCTATAGTGTGTGGTGCTCTGGACGTTGGGGAGCCTGGACAGGCGGAGTGCTTGAGAAATTGACATTACAGCCATTTGTGAAGGAGGGGATCCACACCGGGCTGCTCTGTGTCAGAGGAAAGGCAGGCAGCCTGAGAGGCGTCCTAGCAGCCAGAGGGCTGCAGAAGGGGCGGGGTTTGCACAGAGGTTGCTATGCAGGAGAAGGGAGAGCTCGACAAGGTTGTCTGGGCATGCTCTGCCCAGCTGCTTGGGAACTTTGGGGAGCTTCAGGTGCTCCACCCCCTGGCTGCCTACTCAGCTCCAAGGCCCCCCACTGTGACACACAGCCTGCCAAGACTTCCTACTGGCCTGCAGGCACCTGCTCGCAAACCCGCAGTCACTGCGCAGGCGTCAGGCCAGCCAGAGGGAGGCCCTGCCTACAACAGCTAGAGACGCAAAGCACAGAGGTTTACACGTGTGTGATTGGTCCACTGGTTCTGACACTGGAGACAGGCACTGCAAACGGGAATCAGGAAACAGATCTTTCCTCCCCCCAGGCACAAGCTCCACTCACCTATGACCCCCAACCTCACTCTAGGGGCTGAGCAGCTCCAGAGACTGGAGTTTCTGCCCACTAGAGGGCACCACACAGAAACATGAAACGACAAAAAATATGGTTCAGACCAAAGTCTCACAAACCAAAGAAAGAGGGCAAAATGAAACTGAACTCAGGAATCTTCATGAAAGACAGTTCAAAATAAAAATTATAAACATGCTTATGGAGGTACACAAAAATATTTGAGAACTAAGAAACGAATTTAAGTTGGAGATTCAATCATTAAGAAATTCCATATCTGAAATGCAACATACAATGGAGGGATTTAAAAGCAGACTAGATGTAGTAGAAGAGATGGTCAAAATGGAATAGAAATTAGAGAAGAGGAATACAAAGAAGCTGAGGCACAGAAAGAAAAAAGGATCTCTAAGAATGAAAGAATATTGAGAGAACTGTGTGACCAATCCAAACACAACAATATTCGCATTATAGGGGTACCAGAAGAAGAAGAGAGAGAAAAGGGATAGAAAGTGCCATTGAGGAGGTAATTGCTGAAAATTTCCCCAATCTGGGGAAGGAGATAGTCTCTCAAGCGATGGAGGTACACAGATCTCCCAACACAAGGGACTCAAGGAAGACAACATCAAGACATATAATGATTAACTGGCAAAGATCAAGGAAAAAGACAGACATTTAAAAGCAGCGAGAGAGAGAAAAAAGATCACATACAAAGGAAAACCCATCAGGCTATCATCAGACTTCTCAACAGAAACCTTACAGGCCAGAAGGGCGTGGCATGATATATTTAATGCAATGAAGCAGAAGGGCCTCGAACCAAGAATACTTTACCCGGCAAGGTTATCATTTAAATATGAAGGAGGGATTAAACATATTTCAGATAAGGAAAAGCTGAGAGAATTTACCTCCCACAAACCTCCTCTACAGTGCACTTTGGAGGGACCGCTATAGATGGAAGTATTCCTAAGGCTAAAAAAATGTCACTGACGGGAAGACAAAGAGTAGAGAATATGATTCATAACATACAAAGAGTGGAGGAGGAAGCAAAAAGAGGGGAAAAAATAAAGAACCTTCAGGTTGTGTCTGTAATAGTATATGAAGTAAGTCAAATTAGACTGTTAGATAGTAAGGGAATTGCCCTTGAACCTTTGGTAACCATGAATCTAAAGCCTGCAATGGCAGTAAGTACGTACCTATTAATAATCACCATAAATGTAAAGGGTCTGAATGCACCAATCAAAAGACATACAGCTACTGAATGGATAAAAAAAGAAGACCCATCTATGTGATGCCTACAAGAGACTCATTTCAAACCCAAAGACACACACAGTCTGAAAGTAAAAGGATGGAAAAACATATATCATCCAACTAATAGTGAGAAAAAAGCAGGAGTTGCAGTACTTGTATCAGACAAAATAGACTACAAAACTAAGAAAGTCACAAGAGACAAAGATGGACATTACATAATGATAAAAGGGTCAGTCCAAGAAGAGGATATAACTATTATAAATATCTACGC
>JAVSCE010014708.1:0-43594 GCA_032199065.1 Smutsia gigantea | reverse complement strand
AAATCCAAAGATATACACAGCCTAAAAGTGAAGGGATGGAAAAAGATATTTCATGCAAACAACAAAGAGAAAAAAGCAGGTGTTGCAGTACTTGTATCAGACAAAATAGACTTCAAAAACGAAGAAAGTAGCAAGAGATAAAGAAGGACATTACATAATGATAAAGGGGTCAGTCCAACGAGAAGATATAACCATTATAAATATATATGCACCCAACACAGGAGCGCCACCATATGTGAGACAAATACTAACAGAATTAAAGGAGGAAATAGACAGCAATGCATTCATCTTAGGAGACTTCAACACACCACTCACTCCAGAGGACAGATCAACCAGACAGAAAATAAGTAAAGACACAGAGGCACTGAACACCACACTAGAACAGATGGACCTAACAGACATCTACAGAACTCTACACCCAAAAGCAACGGGATACACATTCTTCTCAAGTGCACATGGAACATTTTCCAGAATAGACCACATACTAGGCCACAAAAAGAACCTCAGTAATTTCAAAATATTGAAATCCTACCAACCAACTTCTCAGATCACCAAGGTATAAAACTAGAAATAAATTTTAGAAAGAAATCAAAAAGGCTCACAAATACATGGAGACTTAACAACACTCTCCTAATTAATCAATGGGTTAACGACCAAATCAAAACAGAAATCAAAGAATATATGGAGACTAATGACAACAACAACACAAAGCCACAACTTCTGTGGGACGCAGCAAAGGCAGTTCTAAGAGGAAAGTATATTGCAATCCAGGCCTATTTAAAGAAGGAAGAACATTCCCAAATGAATAGTCTAAAGACACAATTACTGAAATTGGAAAAAGAAGAACAAATGAGGCCCAAAGTCACCAGAAGGAGGGACATAATAAAGATTAGAGAAGAAATAAATAAAATTGAGAAGAATAAAACAATAGAAAAAATCAATAAAACCAAGAGCTGGTTCTTTGAAAAAATAAACAAAATAGATAAACCCCTAGCCAGACTCATTAAGAGAAAAAGAGAATCTACACACATAAACACAATCAGAAATGAGAAAGGAAAATCACGACGGACCCCACAGAAATACAAAGAATCATAAGAGAATATTATGAGAATCTATATGCTAACAAGCTGGAAAACCTAGAAGAAATGGACAACTTCTTAGAAAAATACAACCTTCCAAGACTGACCAAGCAAGAAACAGAAAAACTAAACAGACCAATCACCAGCGACGAAATCGAATTGGTAATCAAAAAACTACCCAAGAACAAAACCCCCGGGCCTGATGGATTCACCTCTGAATTCTACCAGACATATAGAGAAGAAATAACACCGATTCTCCTTAAAGTTTTCCAAAAAATAGAAGAGGAGGGAATACTTCCAAACTCATTCTATGAAGCCAGCATCACTCTAATACCAAAACCGGGCAAAGACCTCACCAAAAAAGAAAATTACAGACCAATATCCCTGATGAACGTAGATGCAAAAATACTCAACAAAATATTAGCAAAACCGAATTCAAAAATACATCAAGAGGATCATACACCATGATCAAGTGGGATTCATCCCAGGGATGCAAGGATGGTACAACATTCGAAAATCCATCAACATCATCCACCACATCAACAAAAAGAAGAACAAAAACCACATGATCATCTCCATAGATGCTGAAAAAGCATTTGACAAAATTCAGCATCCATTCCTGATTAAAACTCTCAACAAAATGGGTATAGAGGGCAAGTACCTCAACATCATAAAGGCTATATATGACAAACCCACAGCTAACATCATACTTAACGGCGAGACGCTGAAAGCTTTTCATCTAAGATCGGGAACAAGACAGGGATGCCCACTCTCTCCACTGTTATTCAACATAGTACTGGAGGTCCTAGCCACAGCAATCAGACAAAGACATACAAGGCATCCAGATTGGTAAAGAAGAAGTCAAATTGTCACTATTTGCAGATGACATGATACTGTACATAAAAAACCCTAGAGACTCCATTCCAAAACTACTAGAACTAATATCTGAATTCAGCAAAGTTGCAGGATACAAAATTAACACACAGAAATCTGTTGCTTTCCTATACACTAATGATGAACTAACAGAAAGAGAAATCAGAAAAACAATTCCATTCACAATTGCATCAAAAAGAATAAAATACCTAGGAATAAACCTAACGAAGGAAGTGAAAGACCTGTACTCTGAAAACTACAAGACACTCCTAAGAGAAATTAAAGAGGACACTAACAAATGGAAATGCATCCCATGCTCTTGGCTAGGAAGACTAAATATTGTCAAAATGGCTATACTACCTAAAGCAATCTACAGATTCAATGCAATCCCTATCAAACTACCAACAGCTTTCTTCAATGAACTGGAACAAATAATTCTAAAATTCATATGGAAACACAAAAGACCCCGAATAGCCAAAGCAATCCTGAGAAGGAGGAATAAAACAGGGGGAATTACGCTCCCTGACTTCAAGCTCTACTACAATGCCACAGTAATCAAGACAATTTGGTATTGGCACAAAAACAGACCCACAGACCAGTGGAACAGAATAGAAAATCCAAACATTAACCCAAACATATACAGTCAATTAATATTTGATAAAGGAGCCTTGGATATACAATGGGGAGATGACAGCCTCTTCAGCAGCTGGTGTTGGAAAAACTGGACAGCTACATGTAAGAGAATGAAACTGGACTACTGTGTAGCCCCATACACAAATGTAAACTCAAGGTGGATCAAAGACCTGAATGTGAGTCATGAAACCATAAAACTCTTAGAAAAAAACATAGGCAAAAATCTCTTGGACATAAACATGAGCCACTTCTTCATGAACATATCTCCCCGGGCAAGGGAAACAAAAGTAAAAATGAACAAGTGGGACTATATCAAGCTGAAAAGATTCTGTACAGCAAAGGACACGATCAGTAGAACAAAAAAACATCCTACAGAATGGGAGAATATATTCATAAATAACGTATCCGATAAAGGGTTGATATCCAAAATATATAAAGAACTCATGCACCTTAACAAACAGAAAGCAAATAATCCAATTAAGAAATGGGCAGAGGACATGAATAGACACTTCTCCAAAGAAGAAATTCAGATGGCCAACAGGCACATGAAAAGATGCTCCACATCGCTAATCATCAGAGAAATGCAGATTAAAACCACAATGAGATATCACCTCACACCAGTGAGGATGGCCAACATCCAAAACACAAACAACAACAAATGTTGGCGAGGATGTGGAGAAAAGGGAACCCTCCTACACTGCTGGTGGGACTGCAAATTAGTTCAACCATTGTGGAAAGCAGTATGGAGGTTCCTCAAAAAACTCAAAATAGAAATACCATTTGACCCAGGAATTCCACTCCTAGGAATTTACCCTAAGAATGCAGCAGCCCAGTTTGAAAAAAACAGATGCACCCCTATGTTTATTGCAGCACTATTTACAATAGCCAAGAAATGGAAGCCAAGTGTCCATCAGGAGATGAATGGATAAAGAAGATGTGGTACATATACACAATGGAATATTATTCAGCCATAAGAAGAAAATAAATCCTACCATTTGCAACAACATGGATGGAGCTAGAGGGTATTATGCTCAGTGAAATAAGCCAAGCCAAAAAAGACAAGTATCAAATGATTTCACTCATATGTAGAGTGTAAGAACAAAGAAAAAATACTGAAGGAACAAAACAGCAGCAGACTCACAGAACCCAAGAACGGACTAATAGTTACCAAAGGGAAATGGACTGGGGAAAATGGGTGGGAAGGGAGGGATAAGAGGGAAAAAGGGGCATTATGATTAGCAGACGTAATGTTGGGGGGGCACGGGGAGGGCTGTACAACTCAGAGAAGACAAGTAGTGATTCTATAGCATCTCACTATGCTGATGCACAGTGACTGTAACAGGGTTGTTGGGGGGGACCTGATGAAGGCGTAGTTTAATAACCATAATATTGCACATGTAATTGTAGATTAATGATACCCAAATAAATTATATTAAAAAAAATTAATACAACTAACCCTAAAAGAGCAAAAGGAAAGAAGGCTGCACCAGACTCCATACAAACCTCACGAACACAGAAGACCTCATCAAACAGGGAAACATACGAAAGCCTTGATCTGGTGGGACCGAAGCCCTTCCCCTAGTCCAGCTTACCAGGAGGAAGAGAAACGGAGCTGGGAGAGGGTGGAAGCCTGGGACTACTGAACACCTAGCCCTGGAGATCTGCTTTGCAAGCAGAAACCTACTCTGTGTGGTGCTCTGGAGGTTGGGGAGCTGGGACAGGTGGAGTGCCCGAGAGACTGACATTCCGGGCATTTGTGGTGGATGGGATCCACATCCGGTTGCTCTGTGACAGAGGAAAGGCAGGCAGTCTGAGAGGCTTCCTAGCAGCGACAGGGCTGCTGAAAGGGCAGGGGTTGCACAGAGCATGCTGCGCAGGAGAAGGGAGAGCTGGACAAGGTTGTCTGAGCACACTCTGCTCAGCAGGTTGGGAACTTTAAGAAGCTTCAGGTGCTCCATCCCCTGGCTGGCTGCTCAGGTCCGAGACCCCTCACTGTGACAGGTAGCCTGCTAGCCTACCTTCTGGCCTGACAACACAGGCTCGCAAACCGGCAGTCACTGCACTGGCATCAGGCCAGCCAGAGGGAGGCCCCGCCTATATCAGCTAGAGACGCGGAGCAGAGAGGCTTACACCTGTGTGCTGAGCCCACTGGTTGGGATACTAGAGACAGGCACCACAGACGGGAATCATGAAACAGATCTTTCCTCCCCCAGGCACCGGCTCCACCACCCTACAATCCCCAACCTCACTCTAGGGGCCGAGTAGCTCCAGAGACTGGAGCTTCTGGGCACTACAGGGCACAACATAGAAACATGAAACGTCAAAACAACCTGGTTGAGACCAACATCTCACAAACACCAGAAAAAGAGCCAAATGAAACCGAACTCAACAATCTTCCTAAAAGACAGTTCAAAATAAAAATCATAAACATGCTTATGGAGGTACAGAAAAATAAATATTCAAGAACTCAGGAATGAATTTAGTGGGTGATTCAATCATTAAGAAATTCCATATCTGAAATGAAACATACAATGGAGGGATTTAAAAGATTACATGTAGTAGAACAGACGGTAATGGAATAGACAGAGAAGAGGAATACAAAGTAGCTGAGGCACAGAGAGAAAAAAGAATCTCTAAGAATGAAAGAATACTGAGACAACGGTGTGACCAATCCAAATGAAACAATATTACCCTAACAGGGGTACCAGAAGAAGAATAGAGAGAAAAGGGATAGAAAGTGGCTTTGAGGAGGTAATTGCAGAAAACTTTCCCAATCTCGGGAAGGAGATAGTCTCTCAAGCCATCAAGATGCACAGATCTCCCAGCACAACGTACGCAAGGAAGACAACATCAAGACATATTAATAATTAAAATGGCACACATCAAGGATAAAGACAGACTTTTAAAAGAAGCTAAAGATAGAAAAAAGATCACAAGGAAAACCCATCAGGCTATCGTCAGATTTCTCAACAGAAACTTTACAGGCCAGAAAGGAGTAGTATCATATATTTAATGCAATGAATAAGAAGGGTCTCAAACCAAGAATACTCTATCCAGCAAGGTTATCATTTAAATTTGAAGGAGGGATTAAACAATTTTCAGATAAGCAAAAGCTGACAGAATTTACTTCCCACGAACCACCTCTACAGTGCAATTTGGAGGGACTGCTAAACATGGAAGTACTCCTAAGGCAAAATAGATACCACCCAAGGGACAGACAGAAATACAGAATATGATTCATAACATACAAAGAATGGAGGAGGAAGAAAAAGAAAAAGGAGGAAAAAAAAGGAACCTTTAGGTTGTCTTTGTAATAGCATAGGAAGTGAGTTAAATTTCACTGTTGGATAGTAAGGGAATTACCCTTGAACCTTTGGTAACCAAGAATCTAAAGCCGGCAATGGCAATAAGTATATACCTATCAATAATCACCCTAAATGTAAATGGTCTGAATGCACCAATCAAAAGACATAGAGTCACTGAATGGATAAAAAAACATGATCCATCCATATGCTGCCTACAAGACACTCATTTTAAACCCAAAGACATACCCAGATTGAAAGTAAAGGGATGGAAAAAGATATTTCATGCAACTAATAGGGAGAAAAAAGCAGGAGTTGCAGTACTTGTATCAGACAAAATAGACTTCAAAACAAAGAAAGTAACAAGACACAAAGAGGACATTACATAATGATAAAACAGTCACTCCAACAAGAGGATGTAACTATTATAAATATATATGCACCCAACACAGGATCACCTACATATGTGAAGCAAGTACTAACAGAATTAAAGGGGGAAATAGAATGCAATGCACTCATTTTAGGAGACTTCAACACACCACTCACTCCAAAGGACAGATCAACCAGACAGAAAATAAGAGACAGAGGCACTCTACAACGTATTAGAACAGATAGACCTAACAGACATCTACAGAACACTCCACCCAAAAGCAACAGGATACACATACTTCTCAAGTGCACATGGAACATTATCAAGAATAGATCGTATACTACGCAACAAAAAGAACCTCAGTAAATTGAAAAAGATTGAAATTGTACAAACTAGCTTCTCAGATCACAAAGGTATGAAACTAGAAATAAATTACACAAAGAAAACAAAAAAGGCCACAAACACATGGAGGTTTAATGACATGTTCCTAAATAACCAATGGATCAATGACAAAATAAAAAGAGAGATCAAGCACTATATAGAGAGAAATGACAACAATAACTCAACACCGCAATATCTGTGGGACGCAGCAAAGGCCGTGCTAAGAGGAAAGTATATTGCAATACAGACCTACCTCAGGAAAGAAGAACATTTCCATATGAGCAGTATAAATTCACAATTAACGAAACTAGAAAAAGAACAAATGAGACCCAAAGTCAGTAGAAGGAGGGGACATAATAAAGATAAGAGCAGAAATAAATAAAATCAAGAAGAATAAAACAATAGAAAGAATCAATGAAAGCAGGAGCTGGTTCTTTGAGAAAATAAACAAAATAGATAAACCCCTAGCCAGACTCATCAAGAAAAAAAGAGAGTCTACTCACATAAACAGAATCAGAAATGAGAAAGGAAAAATCACTACGGACAGCACAGAAATACAAACAACTATTAGAGAATACTATGAAAAATTATATTGTAACAAACTGGATAACCTAGAAGAAATGGAAAACTTCCTAGAAAAATACAACCTTCCAAGACTGAGCAGGAAAGAAACAGAAAATCTCAACAGACCAATTACCAGCAATGAAATTGAACTGGTAATCAAAAACCTACCTAAGAACAAAACTCCTGGACCAGATGGCTTTACCGCTGAATTTTACCAAACATTGGGTAAAGGCCTAATACCCACACTCCTTAAAATTTTCCAAAGAGTAGAAGAAGAGGGACTACTTCCAAACTCATTCTATAAGGGCAGCATCACTCTAATACCAAAACAGGGTTAAGACACCACAAAAAAAGAAAACTACAGACCAATATCCCTGATGAACATACATGCAAAAATACTCAACAAAATATTAGCAAACCGAATTAAAAAGTACATCAAAAGAATCATCCATTATGATCAAGTAGGATTTATTTCAAGGATGCAAGGATGGTTCAACATTCGAAAATCCATCAACATCATCCATCACATCAACAAAAAGAAGGACAAAAACCACATGATCACCTCCATAGATGCCGAAAAAAGCATCTGACAAAATTCAACATCCATTCATGATAAAAACTCTCAACAAAATAGGTATAGAGGGCAAGTACCTCAACATAATAAAGGCTATATATGACAAACTCACAGCCAACATTATACTTAACAGCAAGAAACTGAAAGCTTTTCCTTTAAGATCGGGAACAAGACAAGGATGCCTACTCTTCCCACTTCTATTCAACATAGTACTGGAGGTCCTAGCCACAGCAATCAGACAACACAAAGAAATAAAAGGCATCAGATTGGCAAGGAAGAAGTCAAACTGTCCCTGTTTGCAGATGACATCATACTGTACATAAAAAACCCTAAAGAATCTACTCCAGAACTACTAGATCTAATATCTGAATTCAGCAAAGTTGTGGGATACAAAATTAATACGCAGAAATCTATGGCATTCCTATACACTAACAATGACCTAGCAGAGAGAGAAATCAGGAAGATAATTCCATTCAAAGTTGCATCAAAAAGAATAAAATACCTAGGAGTAAACCTAAGCAAGGAAGTGAAAGACCTATACTCCAAAAACTACAAGACACTTATGAGAGAAATTAAAGAAGATACCAATAAATGGAAACACATCTCATGCTCATGGATAGAAGAATTAATATTGTCAAAATGGTCATCATGCCTAAAGCAATCTACAGATTCAATGCAATTCTTATCAAAATACCAATAGCATTTTCCAACAAACTAGAGAATATCATTCTAAAATTCATATGGGATTGGATTAAAGATGGCAGCATGAGAGGTGAGACAGAGGCTTCCTCCTAAAACCTCATATAATATGAAAATAAAGCTACATCAACTACTCTTGAAAGAGCAACAGGAAAGAGGACAGCAACAAACTGCATACACCTGGAGTCAAGAGCAGCCCTCACAGAGAAGGGTAACATACTAAAGCTGTGGTCCTGCGGGATCCAAGCCCTTCCCCCACCCCAGCTCACCAGTGGGAGGAACAGGAACGGAGCAGGGAGGGAGTGGAGATGTGGGACTGCTGAATACCTAACTCTGGAGATCTGCTCTGGGAGCACAAACCTACATTACATGGTGCTTCCATGATACTCTTGTAATTAGGGGGTTGGAAAGCTAAGACAGGCAGAATTCCTGGAGAGACTAAGAATCCAGCTGCTTGTGAAAGCAGGGATCCATACCCAGCTGCTTGGGGACAAAAGAAGGGCGGGCAGTCTGAGAGACTTCCTAACAAAGAAGCCCTTAGCAAGAGAGCTACTAAAGGGGCAAGGATTGCACGGAGGTTACTGCTCAGGAGAAAGGACAGGCAGACAAAATTGTCCAGGTGCACTCTGCCCAGCAGGTTGGGAGCTTTCATGATCTTCAGGTGCTCCAGCTCCCTGGCTGCCTACACAGCTCCAAGAACCCCTTCTATGACAGGCAGACTTGTGCGCCTTTCTTCTGGCCAGCCCCACTGGGCTTGCAAACCGGGAAATCTTTCCCTGGTGTTAGGCCAGCCAGAGGGAAGATCTGTCTATAGCAACTAAAAACGCAAAGCACAGAGGCTTATACCTGTGTGCTCAGCCCACTGGTTCAAGAGGTGGAGACAGGCATAGCAGCCAGGAACCAGCAAACACCCCTTTCCTCCCCGGAGGCACCAATACCACTCCCCTACAATCCCCACATTGCTTCAGGGACAGAGCAGCTCCAGAGAGTAAAGCTTCTGGGCACTAGAGGGCGCCATACACAAATATGAAATGCCAAAGGAACCTGGTCCAGAGTAAAATTATGAACACAACTCCTGAGAAAGATTTCAATGATATGGACCTTATGACTCTCCCTGAAAGGGAGTTCAAAATAAAAATCATTAACATGCTCATGGAGGTACAGAAAGATATTCAAGAACTCAGGAATGAATTCCGGTCAGAGATCCAATCATTGAAAATCATTGAAAAACACAATGGATGGTATTAAAAGCAGATTGGATATGGTGGAGGAGAAAATAAATGAAATAGGAACAAGAGAAGAGGAATATAAAGAAGCTGAGGCACAGAGAGAAAAAAGGATCTCTAAGAATGAAAGAATATTGAGAGAACTGTGTGACCAATCCAAACAGAACAATATTCGCATTATATGGTTACCAGAGGAAGAAGAGAGAGAAAAAGGGATAGAAAGCATCTTTGAGGAGGTGATTGCTGTAAACTACCCTAATCTGGGGAAGGAGATAGTCTCTCAGGCCATGGAGGTGCACAGATCTCCCAACACAAGGGACCCAAGAAAGACAACAGCAAGACATATAGTAATTAAAACGGCAGAGATCAAGGATAAGGACAGACTATGAAAAGCAGCCAGAGAGAGAAATAGGATCACATACAAAGGAAAACCCATCAGGCTATCATCAGACTTCTCAGCAGAAACCTTACAGGCCAGAAGGGAGTGGCATGATTTATTTAATACAATGAAGCAGAAGGGCCTTGAACCAAGATTACTTTATCCTGCAAGATTATCATTTAAATTTGAAGGAGGAATTAATTCTCAGATAATCAAAAGCTGAGAGAATTTGCCTCCCACAAACCATCTCTACAGTGTATTTTGGAGGGACTGCTAAGGATGGAAGTATTCCTACAGATTAATAGCTGTCACCAGAGGTAATAAAACCACAGTAAAGAAAATAGAACAGCTAATTACTAAGAAAATGCAAAATTAAATTAACTATTCCCAAAGTCAATCAAGGGATAGACAAACAGTACAGAATATGATACCTAATACATAAAGAATGGAATAGAAAGAAAAAGGAGGAAACAAACAAAGAACCTTTAGATTGTGTTTGTAATAGCATATTAAGTTAGTTATTAGACTTTTAGATAGTAGGGAAGTTAACCTTGAACCTTTGGTAACCACGAATCTGAAGCCTGCAATACGAATAAGTACATACCTATCCATAATCACCCTAAATGTAAATGGTCTGAACGCACCAGTCAAAAGACATAGTCACTGAATGGATAAAAAAACAAGACCCATCTATATGCTGCCTTCAAGAGACTCACTTTAAACTCAAAGACATACACAGACTAACAGTGAAGGGATGGAAAAAGATATTTCATGCAAACAACAAGGAGAAAAACGCAGGTGTTGCAGTACTTGTATCAGACAAAACTGACTTCAAAATGAAGAAAGTAGTAAGAGATAAAGAAGGACATTACATAATGATAATGGGGACAGTCCAACAAGAAGATATAACCATTATAAATATATATGCACCCAACACAGTAGCGCCAGCATATGGGAAACAAATACTAACAGAATTAAGAGAGGAAATAGATAGCAATGCATTCATTTTAGGAGACTTCAACACACCACTCACTCCAAAGGACAGATCAACCAGACAGAGAATAAGTAAAGACACAGAGGCACTGAACAACACACTAGAACAGATGGACCTAACAGACATCTACAGAACTCTGCACCCAAAAGCAGCAGGATACACATTTTTCTCAGGTGCACATGGAACATTTTCCAGAATAGACCACATACTAGGCCACAAAAAGAACCTCAATAAAGTCAAAAATACTGAAATCCTACCAACCAACTTCTCAGATCACAAAGGTATAAAACTAGAAATAAATTTTAGAAAGAAATCAAAAAGGCTCACAAATACATGGAGACGTAACAACACTCTCCTAATTAATCAATGGATTAACGACCAAATCAAAACAGAAATCAAAGAATATATGGAGACTAATGACAACAACAACACAAAGCCACAACTTCTGTGGGACGCAGCAAAGGCAGTTCTAAGAGGAAAGTATATTGCAATCCAGGCCTATTTAAAGAAGGAAGAACATTCCCAAATGAATAGTCTAAAGACACAATTAATGAAATTGGAAAAAGAAGAACAAATGAGGCCCAAAGTCACCAGAAGGAGGGACATAATAAAGATTAGAGAAGAAATAAATAAAATTGAGAAGAATAAAACAATAGAAAAAAAATTAATGAAACCAAGAGCTGGTTCTTTGAAAAAATTAAGAAAATAGATAAACCCCTAGCCAGACTCATTAAGAGAAAAAGAGAATCTACACACATAAACAGAATCAGAAATGAGAAAGGTAAAATCACGACGGACCCCACAGAAATACAAAGAATTATAAGAGAATATTATGAGAATCTATATGCTAACAAGCTGGAAAAACCTACAAAAAATGGACAACTTCTTAGAAAAATACAACCTTCCAAGACTGACCAAGCAAGAAACAGAAAAACTAAACAGACCAATCACCAGCAATGAAATTGAAGCAGTAATCAAAAAACTACCCAAGAACAAAACCCCCGGACCAGAGGGATTCACCTCTGAATTCTACCAGACATATACAGAAGAAATAACACCTATTCTCTTTATAAAGCTTTTCAAAAAATAGAAAAGGAGGGAATACTTCCAAACTCATTCTATGAAGCCAGCATCACTCTAATACCAAAACCGGGCAAAGACCTCATCAAAAAAGAAAATTACAGACCAATATCCCTGATGAACGTAGATGCAAAAATACTCAACAAAATATTAGCAAACCGAATTCAAAAATACATCAAGAGGATCATACACCATGATCAAGTGGGATTCATCCCAGGGATGCAAGGATGGTACAACATTCGAAAATCCATCAACATCATCCACCACATCAACAAAAAGAAGAACAAAAACCACATGATCATCTCCATAGATGCTGAACAAGCATTTGACAAAATTCAGCATCCATTCCTGATTAAAACTCTCAACAAAATGGGTATAGACGGCAAGTACCTCAACATCATAAAGGCTATATATGACAAACCCACAGCTAACATCATACTTAACAGCGAGACGCTTGAAAGCCTTTCATCTAAGATGGGGAACAAGACAGGGATGCCCACTCTCTCCACTGTTATTCAACATAGTACTGGAGGTCCTATCCACAGCAATCAGACAAAACAAAAAATACAAGGCATCCAGATTGGTAAAGAAGTCAAATTGTCACTATTTGCAGATGACATGATATTGTACATAAAAACCCCTAAAGACTCCACTCCAAAACTACTAGAACTAATATCTGAATTTAGCAAAGTTGCAGGATACAAAATTAGCACACAGAAATCTGTTGCTTTCCTATATACTAACGATGAACTAACAGAAAGAGAAATCAGAAAGCAATTCCATTCACAATTGCATCAAAAAGAATAAAATTCCTAGGAATAAACCTAATGAAGGAAGTGAAAGACCTATACTCTGAAAACTACAAGACACTCCTAAGAGAAATTAAAGAGCACACTAACAAATGGAAATGCATCCCATGCTCTTGGCTAGGAAGAATAAATATTGTCAAAATGCCTATACTACCTATAGCAATCTACAGATTCAATGCAATCCCTATCAAAATACCAACAGCTTTCTCCAATGAACTGGAACAAATAATTCTAAAATTCATATGGAACCACAAAAGACCCCGAATAACCAAAGCAATCCTAAGAAGGAGGAATAAAACAGGGGGAATTACGCTCCCTGACTTCAAGCTCTACTAGAAAGGCACAGTAAACAAGACAATTTGGTATTGGCACAAAAACAGACCCACAGACCAGTGGAACAGAATAGAAAATCCAAACACTAACCCAAACATATACAGTCAATTAATATTTGATAAAGGAGCCTTGGATATACAATGGGGAGATGACAGCCTCTTCAGCAGCTGGTGTTGGAAAAACTGGACAGCTACATGTAAGAGAATGAAACTGGACTACTGTCTAGCCCCATACACAAAGGTAAACTCAAGGTGGATCAAAGACCTGAATTTAAGTCAGGAAAGCATAAAACTCTTAGAAAAAACATAGGCAAAAATCTCTTGCACATAACCATGAGCGACTTCTTCATGAACGTATCTCCCCGGGCAAGGGAAATAAAAGTAAAAATGAACAAGTGGGACTATATCAAGCTGAAAAGCTTCTGTACAGCAAAGGACACCATCAGTAGAACAAAAAGACATCCTACAGCATGGGAGAATATATTCATAAAAAACTTATCTGATAAAGGGTTGACATCCAAAATATATAAAGAACTCATGCACCTTAACAAACAGAAAGCAAATAATCCAATTAAGAAGTGGGCAGAGGACATGAATAGACACTTCTCCAAAGAAGAAATTCAGATGGCCAACAGGCACATGAAAAGATGCTCCACATCGCTAATCATCAGAGAAATGCAGATTAAAACCACAATGAGATATCACCTCACACCAGTGAGGATGGCCAACATCCAAACACAAACAACAACAAATGTTGGCGAGGATGTGGAGAAAAGGGAACCCTCCTACACTGCTGGTGGGACTGCAATTAGTTCAACCATTGTGGAAAGCAGTATGGAGGTTCCTCAAAAAACTCAAAATAGAAATACCATTTGACCCAGGAATTCCACTCCTAGGAATTTACCCTAAGAATGCAGCAGCCCAGTTTGAAAAAAACAGATGCACCCCTATGTTTATTGCAGCACTATTTACAATAGCCAAGAAATGGTAGCAACCTAAGTGTCCATCAGTAGATGAATGGATAAAGAAGGTGTGGTACATATACACAATGGAATATTATTCAGCCATAAAAAGAAAACAAATTCTACCATTTGCAGCAACATGGATGGAGCTAGAGGGTATTATGCTCAGTGAAATAAGCGAAGCCGAAAAAGACAAGTATCAAATGATTTCACTCATATGTAGAGTATAAGAACAAAGAAAAAATACTGAAGGAACAAAACAGCAGCAGACTCACAGAACCCAAGAATGGACTAATAGTTACCAAAGGGAAAGGGACTGGGCAAAATGGGTGGGAAGGGAGGGATAAGAGGGAAAAAGGGCATTACAATTAGCAGATGTAATGTTGGGGGGGCATGGGGAGGGCTGTACAACTCAGAGAAGACAAGTAGTGACTGTACAGCATCTCACTACGCTGATGGACATTGATGGCAATGGGGTTGGTGGGGGGGACCTGATGAAGGGGGTAGTTTAATACCATAATATTGCACAAGTAATTGTAGATTAATGATACCAAAATAAATTATAAAAAAAGAAAGAAAGGAAGGAAAAGAAAGAAGAAAGAAAGAGAGAGGAAGGAAGGGAGGGAGGGAGGGAGGGAGGGAGGAAGGAAGGAAGGAAGGAAGGAAGGAAGGAAGGAAGGAAGGAAGGAAGGAAGAAAGGAAGGAAGGAAGGAAACGAAATCTAGATGCAATATGGGATCCTAGTTTGGAACCTGTTAGAAAAAGGACAACAGAGGAAAAACCAAAATCCAAATTAATTTTGTACTTTAGGTAACAGTCCTGCACCAAGGAAGTTTTGAAAACTGTACTCCAGTTATGCAAATAGGAGAAGCTGGGTTAAGGGTATGTCAACTCACTATCTTTGTTAACTTGTAAACCTAAAATTATTTTTAAATGAACAAGTAAAAATTCAACTACCAGTGAATAAATGCATTAAATGTAGTTCTGTCCTAATTCACACCCAGAGAACAATTTCACAATCTCAAAAAAAAACTCAGTTTACCAAAAAAAAAAAAAATCCTCTACTACCAAGATTCAACATTTTCACATCCATCTATTAGATATGTCCCAAAGCAAGCAAAATAAATATTAGAGTTATTCTAAATTCAGTCACAGACTCTAAGACAAAACAAACAAAAAAATGAGGTATCAGATTGTATTTCCACCAAAAGCAAATGTTTAAATGTGTCCTGGCAAACTGACAAGCGTCACTGTGATGAAACATACCAGGCTTAGGAGACCGTATCAATGAACTACCAAGTTTCAAACAGCCCTGAAGGAAATAAACTACACTGAATCTTATTTTTAGTGAGGGAAGGAGACACCCTAATTTTATAAACTGAACATAATAAAATCTAAGGATAAACAAAAGAATGTATGTAAATTAGCTGGGAGAGTTCTTAGTCTACATAAAAATTACCTTTTGAATATAGGATTTCAAAACGCAGCAAATCTTGTCCTAAGGCAATCAAAGCATATTATTAGAGTTTATCTTTTAGAGCAGGGTCAGCAGCCTGAGGACCAAGTCCAACTGGCCTATGTTTGCAAAACCAGGTTCTAAGAATGGTTTTTACTTTTCTTTTTTTTTTTGAAGGGTTGTAAACAAACATACATATGTGACAGAGACCCCTGGTCTGCAAAGCCTTAAATATTTACTATCTGACCTTCTACAGAAAACATTTGCTAATCCCTGCTTTAGGATCCTAAATTTAAAAACCAAAGTGGACACACTATAATCTGAAATCAATGTTTTAAATCAGCGATTCATTAAATTATTTTCTTTACTTCAGCCAAGAAAAATTCAGGAAAAAAATTTTTTTTTAACTTTGAGAACTTCTACAGAAATTACTGTCAATTCTGGAAGTAGTCTCAGGCATCTTAAGTTTTTGAAAGTTTACTGATCCTTTATTTTTCTACACTTCCAAGATAAATGTCACCTACTCAAGGGCATCATTCCATTTTAGCATGAGACGAAGAGAAAATCATCAGCTATTAATAGCTGCATAATAAATTGTATCTTTAGTCATCTTTTACTAATTTAACACTGATCAAAGTTGAAATTTTCTCATTATTTCACAGGGTCTATAAACTGACATTTTAACTTTTCAATCTATGTAGGCAACTTGTCTTCACCTCCAAGCAGTTTGACTTAGCAAATTATTTATAAAATATGGATGTACCTCCCACTTCAGAATATGTAAAACATGCCTTTTGTTTCAAAGTAGATTTATACCACAGGGTAGTTTTAAAAGGCTCAGACCAATGCCCTTTGTAAGGTAATAATTTAGGAAGTATTTAATGTAATTTAAAGAAGTCACATTACTCCTTGAGTCCTGAAAATTACCTTGCTGTAGATTATAAGTTTCATGTGAACAGTAAGATGGAAAGAAAATTACCATGTGGACCAAAAGACCCTCTTAGGAGAGTTTTAAAGAATTACTTTTTAAAGGTCATTTGATCACCTGCTCCTTACTGCACAAAACATGGATGACCCAGATTTCCAGTTACAGTGAGTTTCAGCCTTCATTTAGAGGCGAAACCGCAGCCACTTGGAATGGTAGTGACACTGACAGGCCCTTAGGGCCAAGCACATGTCCAAGCTCTGATTTACTCACAAGAAAAGTATTAGTTTACAAGTTCAAAGTTCTCTTCATCCATCTGTAGAATCTTGTTATTTTAAGATTTTAAAAAATATTTATGACCTGCCTCCTCACATATTATATACAAATGTAGCATAACACACAGCAGTACACACTGAAGTGTGAACACGCATACACACACACACACACACACGAGACCAAAGCAAAAAATCAAAAAAGGTAAGAAGCAAAGAGAATGTAAAAAATTAACCTATGTTGTTTAATGCAAACATATTTAGGTCAGACTGTAGATAGAAACCATCTTTCAACTCCAGCTATCTTTCCCCAAATCTGAGGAAACCCTTTTCTAAAAGAAGTCTTTAAAAATACCACTTGTTTTAAGCCACCCAGAAAGCAAATGCAGTAAGCATACTTCAAAGAAAAATGGAAAGCTGCCTATGGAGTAAACTTTTATCAGAAAGTCACTTTATGGTCATTTCAAATTTAGTGCAAGTTTACTTCCTCAACTTGAGAACAAATGAAAGAAAAAGATAAGCATCAATAGCCTTACTTCCCAATCGACACCACAGGGGAAGGGACTGACTGCCCAGGTGAGAAAAGGCATTGAGCCTGCCTGAGATCCAGCCCCCAGAGCCCACGTCCACGCCAGGTTCACGTCCAGGCCAGGTGGGAAGTGCTGTACAATCAAATAAGCCTGCAGCCTTCTTCAGGCTTTCTCTATCAAGCCAGTTTTGGAAATCCCTAAATCTGAATTTCAAATATAGGTTCTTGAATCTGCAAGAGGCAAGTACTCTCATGGGCTCTTCTTAACTTCTGAAAATCCAATAAAATGTGAAAAAAATAACTAAATAATCTCCTTTAACAGTGTATTTACCTTCAAGGATACTTGAAAACTCAGCATATGACACATACCATAAAACCAATAACCAAAAACATCCAATGGAAAGTTTCTCCATGAAGAGTGTTGTAACAGACACGGAATTACAAAGATGTCAGGCATTATTTTAAAAACAAGGTCAGAGAAAAGTTTAACATCAAGACCTTATTTCCTTGTCACAGAATAAACCATAAACAAAAGCTCATTAGTTGGCTGAATCACTAAAACAAAATTCTAGGAAAAAAAATAAAAGCCTAAAATTACCCTCAAAAAGCAAAGTTCCCAGCAGCAAACTTTAATTTTGCCATAATTAAGAAGCGACTGAAGAGAGACATTGAATGTGCCTCTACTGCAAGCACTACTATCTCAAAGAGCAGGGGGCCCTGGCAGCTCGTTTTCATTAGGGGATCACTGCCTCTAGGACCCCATCTGGAGTAACCCGATGACTATCAGTAGCTCAATTTCCTCAACAACTGAGACAGTTGTTCTAGAAAACAAGCCATCTCAACCAGAGCTCTAAGTTGCACAACTGCAGAGAGAGGCTTTGCCAAGTTCAAGGGGACCAGCACGAAGAATCAGGGTCAGAGTCAGGTGAGGGAGGGCTTTCCTCCATAGGCTTCCACGCCCTAAGAAACATCACCTTTGTGAAACTACTTTATAGCCCAGAGTTTTCCTTTAAAAATTAAAACAGAACTACTTCTGGGAGCAGCCCCACCATCCCCCACCTGCTCTAACCCACTCTTTCTTCTTCCGGACATTCATGCTCCCTGTCCTCCAGCATAGCTGCAATGAGATGTATGAAAGGTACTGGGAAACTGGACAGCTCTTCAAAGACACTAAGACGTATGTTTAAAGAACATATTTGGTAAATTTCACTTAATTTGCATTAAGCAGAAGATGCCAAACCACTGAATTATACACACTTTAACTGGGTGAACTTACAGTACCTAAAGTGTATTTCAACAAAGCTACTAAAAACAAAAATAAAGAGCTGCCAAACTGATAAGTGTTTAAACAGGATAAAGGCCAGAGACTAAGCTCAGATTTATTTCAACCTCTCAAAATTAAAAATGAATGGTTGCTGGTACAGACAGCAGAGACCAAAAAAACTTTCTTCAAAAGGTTAACTAGCCTAAGAGGGTAGCCCCCAAAATGAAAAGTTTCACATTGAGATAACCCCAACATGTACGAAGTTAATGTGATTTTCTCCCCTGTGGTTACTTCTACTTAGGATAAAATGACTACTGTTAATACCGTGATTAAAATTTGCAACCAGGAAAGACTACAATGTGTAACAGGGTAAGTAGGCAGTGATACCAAAACCCTGGAGAATAATCTTCCCAACAGAAGTCCTAGCATTTCCTACAGTGTATATTCCCAGCTCTGAGCGGCTTGGAAATCACTTGCCAGGAAAGGAAGCCCCTTCCCCCACCAGCCCAAGCTCTGCTAACAGCGGGGCGTGTTTTACAGCAAAAATGAAGCCCGCGGGAGCGGCTCCCACACCCGTCACCTGGCGGCCGGGGTCTGGGAGGCTTCCTGGCCCAGTGGCCACGCGGCAAGCCCGAACCCGCGACCGGGAAGACCGGGCACGCTGGGCGCCGCCGCGCCTGGCAGAGGCCCAGAGTCGTGCAGGCCCTTCCCGCGGAAAGAAGCGCCCTCCCGCCCGTGCCCAGCCGGGGCGCCCGGTACCTCATACTGTAGGCGCCGGCGCCCAGCTCCTGCCCGATACCCGAGAGGCTGGCGTCGAAGTCGTGCACCAGCCCGGACTCGATCACCTCGTCCATCTTGAGCACCCAGGCCATCTTCCGGCCTCGCCGCCGGCGCGCAGACGGCTCCCCGAGCGGGCGAGGGCCGGAGCTCCGCGGGCGCGTCCTGAGGGAGGGCGCGGGTGAAGCCTCCGGCGCGCGGCGAGTGGTCACCAGCGGCGGCCCGGGCGGCGGCCGCGACGAGAGCGGCCGGGGCCCGGTGAGCAGGGCCTGGCGAGCCGGCGAGCAGCTGCAGCGGGCCGCCGGCAGCGCCTCCTCCCGCGGGCGCCGGCCCCGCGCCTCATGCCGCTGCCGCAAACCCTGTGCCGCTAGTACTGCCGCCGCCGCCGCCCCCGCCCTGGGGCCCCGGGCGCATCCTCCCCAGTACCGCGCGGGGCGAAGCTCGACCCGCTCCGAAGGCCGCGAGTGGCGAGCCCGCCCGTTACCCGACCCCCGGCCTCAACCCCGGCCCTCGGCCCGCCCGCCCCTGCTCTAGCGCCCCGCCGCCCGGGCCAACCCCGCCGCCGCCGCTCCGCCGGCCCGAACGCTGGCTTCCCACGGCTCCGGCTCGGGCTCGGTTTCGCTTGCGCTTCCGCCTGCCTGGCCCCGCCCCGGGCCCGCCCCGCGCTGGCCCGCACACCGGCCCGCCCCGGCGATCCCCGCAGCACCCGCGCTCTGACGGAGAAGCTCTCCGGCCGACCAGCTCGCCCCGCCCACGCAGCCAGTGTCCAGCCCCGGAAGAGGCTGGGCCAATGGGGCGGCCCTTTACGCCCTCCGGAAAGGCGTCTGATTGACGGGCAAACTAGGCAATAAGGGCAAGAGCTTGGTCTAGGCTCCGGTGAGGCTCTGTGCCCTGTGCTAAACAGCCAATCAAAGTTCTCTTCCGCTTGGGCGGGCTCGAGGACTGATTTGCTGCCAAAAGAAAGAGTTCATTGGACCGCACTTGCGGCCGAAACGCACGCCTCCTCCATTCTCTTTCCTGATAGACTCTGGGTTTGCTCGCATTACGGATGTGGAGAGCGCTTGTGAGTCTTAGCCAATAAGCTCGCGCGTGTCTGAGAACTGAAAGGTCCATTGGGCAGAAAGTCTGGATTGACGTGAGTGTAAGCCAATCAACGCTCCGAGAAGCTTCCGGAAAGTCTTTTCTAGTGCTGATTGCCCGGAGCGGAATGGCGAGCGTGAGTTAAGCGAGAAGTTCAACTGCGGTAACAACTGGCAGTCGTGTTATTGTTGTCTCTCATGGTTTTGGGGGCTCCCTGGCCCTGGCCTCCCCTATGGTGCAGTCCTGTGGCTGGGGCCCACGTCACCCCAAGAGCTCCATACTCACACGTTATCCGATGCTGGCTATTGAAGAACCTCGATGGGGCTGCCTCTCACCCACGCGGTGGCTTTTCCGTGTGTGGTTGGACTCCCTCACAGCGTGGCAGCTGAGTTCCCAAACCAAGTGTCCCAAAAGACAGGCAGTGGGAGTTACCGATATCTTAGGACAAAGATTCTTTGCTTGACCAAACTTCAGTCAGGCTCCCAATTCTCCTAGGCCTATCTGTGCCTTCCTTGCAAAATTCACTTTTTGCAAGAACCCTCTACCTCGATAACTGATAACATTCCTTAGCCGCCGCCATCCCCCAGGTGATGTCAAGTCACCTCGGCCTGCCTTCAACAAGAACTCTGTTCCACGGTTCCCCCTTACCGCTTAGTAATTTTCCGCCCACAGCCCCCCACCCTGCTCCCTGGCTCTTAAATTCCTACTTACCCACGCTGTATTTGGAGTGAAGCTTAATCTTTCCCACCTTAAAACCTCATTGCAATGGTCCCTACACCTGTTGTGATGGCCTTGAATAAAATCCACCTTACCATCTTTAACGAGTCATTGAATATTTTTTTCTTTGAACACTTAATGTCTCAGACCAGAGCCTGATACAGAATAGTCAAGCAGCCACAGCATCAGATTGACTGGAGAAGAGTTAAGTAATGTGGGGGCCATGTTTTATAACTTCCAAAACCTACCCTCTGGCCACAAATGTTTTACATTTTTCACACATGCAAGATACACTCACTCCCTCTGCAGTCCCCTGCAGAATTCTCGTTCCATTACAGCATTAAAGTCCAGGATTTTGTGAGGTCATGGAGCAGATGACGCTCAGTGGATGCAGTTCCTTGGGTGAAGTAATTCCTTAAGGGATTTCTCTCCATATGAAGGTCTTTGAATTAAAAAGACAATTAATGTGCCCAACCGCTACCACATACATCACATGCAATAATGGAAACTGCCTCTGTAGACATTTCCCTTTAAAGGGGAGGAAAAAGGAAAGCCACATAGCAGCCTCTAGCCTAGAAATTCTGAAATACAGTTGGGTAAATGTCAGTTCCTTGAATAGGACTCCATCATACTTCCTGGAAGTACTCAGTGGCTCTTGTCTCCATCGCAGGGCTCTTGGCCCCACCCTCTGAGCAATCCTTTCTTAGCTGCCTGCTGTCTATAGCGGTGCAGGGATCTAAAGTCCTCTTCTCATGTACTGTCGCCATTCCTTTCAGTCCAAGATGATAGAATCCATTTTTAAACTTTGTGGGTTTTGTATTAATCAATGTATAATCTACTCCAATAAACAAAACTTGCACCAACATACAGCTTAGCAGTATGTTCTGGCTCATGGTTTCTCAAGAGGTTACAGCCAAGATAGCGACTAGGGCTGCAGTCATGAAGGCTTAACAGGGGCAGCAGGATCCACTTTAAAGATCCCTCTTGCTCAATTCTCCAGAAGCCTCAGTGCATCAATATTTGGAACCATAAGGCTACTTGAGTATCAAAGCATAGCTGGCACCCCTGCTTCCCCCCAGTGTAAGTAAACAGAGAGGCTTCAGTACCGTTTATGACCTGGTCTCCAATGTCACATACCATCCCCTCCACTTTACTTCTGTTCCATAGAAGCAAGTCACTCAATCCAGCCTTCATTCAGAAGAGTAGAATTCGTCTCTATCTTTTGAAGGGATGAATGTCAAAGAACTCGTGGACTTATTTTAAACAAGAACAGCCACATTCATCATTATCATGTAATAGGTTTTTGAAGGCACTTAACAGCAAAACTAGATCAGAAAAAGAAACGAGAAAGATAAAAGTGAAAAAGAGTCTAAATGGTCACTGCTTATAGATTATGTGATCATACATCTGGAAATCTCACAAGAAACAAATTAAAAACATAATAGCATAGTGGCATATGCCATGAATATTCATAAATCAATAGCTCTATACAGACTTTGAAATATTATGGAAGAAAGGGATCAATGTGTATAAGATTTGAAAAGATCAAATAAGTAAAAAACTATATGACCAAAAATTTCAAATTCTCAAACACAACAGTACCTTGAACATTAAAAATACTACATCCAGTGTTATAATGGTAGTTCTCCTTAAACTAACCAAAAAATTTGATATAATTCCAATAAAAATACTAACAATTTAATATGGACAAAATGACTGTAAATCAATACAGAAAAGTAAATGAGCAAATATAGTCAAAATTTTTTTGAAAAAATTAAAATATATTAAAACAAAATCTAAATATATTTTTAAATGTACACTGGTGAATGACTAGATAGCAAGAGAAAAGTGAAAAATCTAGGAACAGATCAATATGTGTTTAGAAATTTATTATACAATAAAAACTAGCATCTCAAGTCAGTGGAGGAAACTGTACAAATGGTTTGGCAATCAACTTTAACAATAGGTAAAATCTTATACCAAAATAAATTCCAGGTAGCTCCAAGTTGTTTGTTTGTTTTTTCCCAAGGAGGTTTAAAAGGATAAAAAGCAAAATAATAAAATACCAAAAGAAATATGGGGAAAAAAATTTAGAAACTCAGAGAGGAAAAGTTTTTTAACTGACACAAAATCTAGCTATCTTAAGAGATTGATATATTTAATTACATAAACATTTTACCTTCTTCATAGCACACACCACCATAAGCAACATGAAAAGAAAACTGAAAAAACCTATTTGGAGATGAGATCATGGACAGAAGTTGCATTTGCCTGGTATATAAAGAGCTCCTGCAAATCAAACAAATGCCATGAAAATGGCTTTTGTACATTGCAACTACACAGAACAGGCAAATTGGAATACATCTGTGTGAGATACACCCACACAGAAACTTTCATTGACAAGAACAATTGAGGAGAGAGGCTGTCCCTTACACCACAACCTGAAACCTCAACACTAGAATTTTATGTTGCCAATAGTGGAAGATAAGCAGCATCTGAAAGACACTCTGTTCTTGCTGTTTTGCAAAACTGGCAAAGAAGCTGATACAGCTCTCAACAGAAGGGCTGCGAGAGCCATGGTCAGTGATCCCATACCTACCATTTTCTCCCAATTAGATGTAACCCTAGGGATCAGCCAGAGGAACAACTTCTATCCTTACAGAGCCTTTATCCAATCAGTGCTTAGCAATAGCTAATGAGCAGGAAGAATGGACTCTTGATGGAGAAAGTCTGGTCTTTAAGAAATATTCACATTTGACTGCTGGGATAAAACGTGCCAACTGCTCGGACTTCTGCATCACAACTAATTTTTCAAAAATTAGTGATATATAGTATGATTTTCAAATGCTGACAAGGAGTAGAGACACTTTCTGCATGATGATCCTCGGGCTGCTTAACCATTTCAAAATATGCCTCTTTTCAGATTCTGTCTCTGTGAAGAAGTTCATGGGTGCTGTGGTCTGCATGCATGTGTCCCCTCAAAATTCATATATTGAAACCTACCCCCCACCCAAGATGATGGTATTAGGAGGTGGCCACCACCTCAGAATCTAGCGACTTGAAACAACCATTTGCTTAGCTAATGCTCCTGTGGGTTAGAAAGTTAGCTAGGCTCAGGTGGACAGTTTTTCTGAGCTCATGCATCTGCAGTCAGTTGTGGGATGGCTTTGATGACCTGGGGCTGACCTGTCTTGCATGTCCTGGGGTTGGCTGGGACAACTGGCTGACTTCCGTTGCACTACATGGTCTCCCATTCTTCAGCAGACTAGTCCTGCCTTGTTCTCATGGTGGCTGAATGGGTCCCAAGGGACGAGACAGTGTAAGGCCTCAAGCCCAGAACTCAACCACTACCACTTCTGCTGAAGTCTCTCAGCCAAAGCAAGTCAACAACCAGCACAGACCCAAAGGATGGAGTACAGACTCCGTCTCTTGATTGGGGGAGATGCAAACACCACAAAAATTATGTGGATATAAATGTTGACAAGGAGCAAAGATACTTTCTGTCTGGTGGTTCTTGAAATGCTTCACCATTATAAAATGTGCACTTTTACGATTCTCTCTTGTTAAGAGAAACGGGCAAGGGATTGGGAAATTGTGGCCAGAATACAACCAGGTCAGTAAGAAGATGTTTGAAATGCTCCAAGTCAACTGGATATAAAACTAGCAAAATTTGTTCCTGAAACAATTAACAAATATGCTCATTCTGAGGTTGGTGGATAACACTACCATAGGGGGAAGTTGAAAAAATTCCTTTAATTTAAAATGAAAATGCCCTGCAACCAGATTTTAGAGTTGGAACTGTATCACAAAGAATATGAACATCATGTAGACTACATAACCAAAAAGAAGGCCCGGTGCACTTTGGAAAATAAGGTTGTAGTTGGACTCTGTAGCTAAATTGTCTGGACTCAAATTCCAGCTCTGTCAATTATTAGTGCATGATCTAGGACAGGTTGAATAACCTCTCCTTACCTCAGCTTCCTCATCTGTGCAATGGATATAAGAGCATATCCCTAATGGGGTCGTGAGGATTAAATAAATTATACACAGGTTGCATTTAGAACTCTGCCTGGCTCACAGTGAGTATTGGGTAAGTGTTTGCTATAATATGCAATCTCTGAAAGCTCTTAGCCTTTGACCTATCTCATCAACAAGAATGAGCTGACCACTATGCCCTGGATAGGCAAGAACAGACATCTCACTTGCCAGTATCCTGTTGTCTCTATTCATGGTGGTTTTGTCCATGTCATCAAAACCAACAAAGGATGACATGTTATTTGACCATATGTGAATGTGGACTGTCTAGTCTTATTATGAGATACCCCAGGCACTCGGCAGTTGATCCTTGGGATAGTTTACTCCATGATGACTGAAAAAAATTTTACTCTGGAGAACTGTAGTGCTGGTAATCCATGTTTCCAAATGCCCTTTATCTTGAGGAAAATAGAACAGGTAATTCTTTTTCTCCTAGGCACATTCAATATGAAATTATGCTTCTCCAAAATACTTAATGGCTCTTATTTTCTCCAGATATGTATCTTAAAAAATTTAAAAACCAGATTGGATTAAAGATGGTGGCATGAGAGGTGAGACAGAGACCTCCTCCTAAAACCACATATAATATGAAAATATAATTGATACAACTAATCCTGAAAGAGGAACAGGAAAGAAGGCTGCTCCAGACTGCATACACCGGGAGAAAAGAGAAGACCTCACAGAACAGGGTAACGTACCAAAGCTGCGACCCGGCAGGGCCCAAGCCCTTCCCCCACCCCAGCTCACCCATGGAAGGAAGAGAAACAGAGCAGGGGGGGAGTGGAGGCCTGTGACTGCTGAACATCTAGCCCTGGATATCTTCCCTGGGAGCATGAAACTACATTCAATGGTGCTCTGGTGATTAGTAGGGTTGGAAAGTTAAGACAGGCAGAATACCTGGAGAGATGGAGATTCCAGCTGCTTGTAGAAAACAGGAATTCATATCCAGCTGATCTGGGTGGGCAGTCTGAAAGACTTCCTAAAAGCGAGAGGGCTGCTAAAGGGGCAAGGATTGCACAGAGCTTGCTGCTCAGGAGAAAGGACAGGTAGACAAAATTGTCTGGGTGCACTGTGCCCAGAAGTTTGGGAGCTTAAATTATATTCAAGCACTCCAACTCCCTGGCTGGCTATGTAGCTCCAAGACTCCCCAACATGATACGCAGCCTGCTTTGTCTTCCTCCCGGCTAGCCTGCATCTGGCTTGCAAACCAGCAACCCCTGCCCTGGCGTCAGGCCAGCCAGAGGGAAGACCCGCTTATGGCAGCTACAAACACAAAGCATAGAGGCTTACATCTGTGTGTTCGGTCCACTGGTTCTGGCAGTAGAGACAGGCATAGCAGCCGGGAAGCAGGAAACAGCTCTTCACTCCACCCAGGCACCAACACCACCCCCCTGCAACCCCCAACATTGCTCTAGGGACAGAGCAGCTCCAGAAAGTAGAGTTTCTGGACACTAGAGGGCACAACAGAGAAATATGAAACACCAAAGGAACCTGGTTCAAAGAAAAATTATGAATACACCTGAGAAAGATTCAAATGAAATCGACCTCATGAATCTTCCTGAACAAGATTTCAAAAGAAAAACCATTAACATGCTCAAGGAGGTGCAGAGAAATATTCAAGAACTCACGAACGAATTTAGGACGGAGATCCAATTGTGGAAGAACACAATGGAGGGTATTAAGAGAAGATTAGATATGGTGGAGGAGACGATAAATGAAATCAAAATTAGGAAAGAGGAATAAAAAGAAGCTGAGGCACAGACAGAAAAAAGGATCTCTAAGAATGGAAGAATACTGAGAGAACTGTGTGACCAATTCAAATGTAACAATATCCCTTATGAATTATAGGGGTACCAGAAGAAGAAGAGAGAGAAAAGAGAAAGTGTCTTTGAGGAAGTAATTGCTGAAAACTTCCCCAATCTGGGGAAGGAGATAGTCTGTCAGGCCATGGAGGTGCACACATCTCCCAACACAAGGGACCCAAGGAGGACAACACCAAGACATATAATAATTAAAATGGCAAAGATCAACGATAAGGAAAGAATATTAAAAGCAGCCAGAGAGAGAAATAAGATCACATACAAAGGAAAACCGATCAGGCTATCATCAGACTTCTGAGCAGAAACCTCACAGGCCAAAGGGAGTGGCATAATATATGTAATGTAATGAAGCAAAAGGGCCGTGAACCAAGATTACTTTATCTGGCAAGATTATCATTTAAATTTGGAGGAGGGATTAAACAATTCCCAGATAAGCAAAAGCTGAGAGAATTTAGCTCCCACAAACCATCTCTACAGTGTATTTTGAGGGACTGCTATAGATGGAGGTGTTCCTAAGGTTAAATAGCTGTCACCAGAGGTAATAAAAAGGCATAGACAAAGAGTACAGAATATGATACCTAATATATAAAGAATGGAGGAGGAAGAAAAGGAGGGAAAAAAGTAACCTTTCGATTGCGTTTGTAAAAGCATACTAAGTGAGTGAAGTTAGACTCTTAGATAGTAAGGAAGTAACCATTGAACCTTTGGTAACCACGAATCTAAAGCCTTCAGTAGCAATAAGTACACACCTATCGATAATCACCCTAAATGTAAATGGTCTGAATGCACCAATCAAAAGACACAGAGTCACTGAATTGATAAAAAAACAAGACCTATCTATATGCTGCCTACAAGAGACTCACTTTAAATCCAAAGACATACACAGACTGAAAGTGAAGGGATGGAAAAAGATATTTCATGCAAATAATAGGGAGAAAAGAGCAGGTGATGCAGTACTTGTATCAGACAAAATAGACTTTAAAACAAATAAACTCACAAGAGACAAAGAAGGACATGATGTAATGATAAAGAGGTGAATCAAACAAGAGGATATAACAAGAGGATTGTAAATATCTATGCACCCAACACAGGATCACCTACATATGTGAAACAAATACTAGCAGAATTAAAAGGCGAAATAAAATGTAATGCATTCATTCTAGGAACTTAACACTCCACTCACTCCAAAGGACAAATCAATCAGACAGAAAATAAGTAAGGACACAGAGGCATTGAACAACACATTAAAACAGATGGACCTAACAGACATCTACAGAACTCTACACCCAAAAGCTGCAGGATACACATTCTTCTCAAGTGCACATGAAGCATTTTCAAGAATAAACCACATATTAGGCCACAAAAAGAGCCTCAGTAAATTCAAAAAGATTGAAATTGTATCAACCAACTTCTCAGATCACAAAGGTATAAAACGAGAAATAAACTGTACAAAGAAAACAAAAAGGCTCACTAACACATGGAGGCTTAACAACATGCTCCTAAGTAATCAATGGATTAATGACCAAATTAAAACAGAGACCAAGCAATATATGGAAACCAATGAAAACAACAGCACAATGCTCCAACTTCTGTGGGATGCAGTGAAGGCAGTTCTATGAGGGAAGTATATAGCAATCCAGGCCTATATCAAACAGGGAAAATAATCCCAAATGAATAGCCTAAATTCACAATTATTGAAACTGGAAAAAGAAGAACAAAATAAGCCCAAAGTTACCAAAAGGGGAGATATAATAAATATAAGATAAGAAATAAATAAAATTCAGAAGAATAAAACAATAGAAAGAATCAAAGAAACCAAGAGCTGGTTCTTTGAGCAAATAAACAAAATAGATAAACGCATAGCCAGACTTATTAAGAAAAAAAGAGAACTTACACACATACACAAAATCAGAAATGAGAAAGGAAAAATCATGACGGACACCACAGAAATACAAAGAATTATTAGAGGATACTATGAAACTCTATATGCTAACAAACTGGATAACCTAGACGAAATGGACAACTTTCTAGAAAAATACAACCTTCCATGACTGACTCAGGAAAAAACAGAAAATCGAAACAGACCAATTACTAGCAATGAAATTGAATTGGTAATCAAAAACCTACCTAAGAACAAAACACTGGACCAGATGGATTCACCACTGAATTTTATCAGACATTTTAAGAAGAAATAATATCCATTCTCCTTGAAGGTTTCCAAAAAATAGAAGAGGAGGAAATGCTTCCAAACTCATTCTATGAGGCCAGCATCACTCTAACACCAAAACCAGGTAAAGACACCACAAAAACAGAAAACTACAGACCAATATCCCTGATGAACATAGATGCAAAAATACTCAACAAAATATTAACAAACCGAATTCAAAAATACATACACCATGATCAAGTGGGATTCATCCCAGGGATGCAAGGATGGTATAACATTCAAAAATCCATAAACATCATCCATCACATCAACAAAAAGGACAAAAACCACAGGATTATTTTCATAGATGTTGAAAAAGCATTTGACAAAATTCAACATCCATTCTTGATAAAAACTCTCAACAAAATGGGTATAGAGGGCAAGTACCTCAACATAATAAAGGCCATATATGACAAACCCACAGGCAACATCATACCTAACAATGAGAAGCTGAAAACTTTTCCTCTAAGATTGGGAACAAGACAAGGATGCCCACTCTTCCAGCCTTTATTCAACATAGCACAGGAGGTCCCAGCAATGGCAATCAGACAACACAAAGAAATAAAAGGCATCCAGATTGGTAAGAAAGAAATTAAACTGTCACTATTTGCAGATGACATCATATTGTACATAAAAAATCCTAAAGACTCCACTCCAAAACTACTACAATATCTGAATTCAGCAAAGTTGCAAGTATACAAAATTAGCACACAGAAATCTGTTGCATTCCTATAGACTAACAATGAACTAGCTGAAAGAGAAATCAGGAAAACAATTACATTCACGATTGCATCAAAAAGAATAAAATACCTAGGAATAAACCTAACCAAGAAAGTGAAAGACCTATACTCTGAAAACTACAAGACACGCTTGTTTATGTTTTAGTTTATTTATTATTTTTAATTTTGGTATCGTTAATGTACAGTCACTTGAACAACATTATAGTTACTAAACCCCTTATTATCAAGTCCCCCCACATACCCCACTACAGTCACTGCCAATCAGCATAGCAAGATGCAATAGAATCATTACTTGTCTTCTCTATAAATACTGCCTTTCCTATGTCCCCCCTCACTGCATTACGTGTGCTAATCGTAATGCCCCTTTTCCCTCCTTATCCCTCCCTTCCCACCCATCTTCCCCAGTCCCTTTCCCTTTGGTAACTGTTAGTCCATTCTTGGGTTCTGTGAGTCTGCTGCTGTTTTGTTCCTTCAGTTTTTTCTTTGTTCTTATACTCCATAGATGAGTGAAATCATTTGATACTTGTCTTACTCCATATAGCTTATTTCACTGAGCATAATACCCTCTAGCTCCATCCATGTTGTTGCAATGGTAGGATTTGTTTTCTTCTTATGGCTGAATAATATTCCATTGTGTGTATGTACCACATCTTCTTTATCCATTCATCTACTGATGGACACTTAGGTTGCTTCCATTTCTTGGCTATTGTAAATAGTGCTGTGATAAACATAGGGGTGCATATGTCTTTTTCAAACTGCACTGCTGCATTCTTAGGGTAAATTCCTAGGAGTAGGATTCCTGGGTCAAATGGTATTTCTGTTTTGAGTTTTTAAGGAACCTCCATACTGCTTTCCACAATGGTTGAACTAGTTTACATTCCCACCAGCAGTGTAGGAGGGTTCCCCTTTCTCCACATCCTCGCCAACATTTATTGTTGTCTTTTGGATGTTGGCCCTCCTAACTGGTGTGAGGTGATATCTCATTGTGGTTTTGATTTGTATTTCTCTGATGATTAGTGATGTGGAGCGTCTTTTCATGTCCCTGTTGGCCATCTGAATTTCTTCTTTGGAGAAGTGTCTGTTCAGTTCCTCAGCCCATTTTTTAATTCGCTTATTTGCTTTTTCTTTCTTGAGGTGCGCGAACTCTTTATATATTTTGGATGTCAACCCCTTATTGGATATTTCATTTATGAATATATTCTCCCATAGTGTAGGATGTGTTTTTCTTCTACTGCTGGTGTCCTTTGCTGTACAGAAGCCTTTTGGTTTGATATAGTCCCCCTTGTTCATTTTTGCTGTTGTTTCCTTGTCCGGGGAAATATGTCCATGAAGAAGTTGCTCGTGTTTATGTCCAAGAGATTTTTGCCTATATTTTTTTCTAAAAGTTTTATTGTTTCCTGACTTATATTCAGGTCTTTGATCCATTTTGAATTTACTTTTGTGTATGGGGTTAGACAGTAATCCAGTTTCATTCTCTTACATGTAGCTGTCCAGTTTTGCCAACGGCCGGTGTTGAAGAGGCTGTCATTTCCCCATTGTATATCCATGGCTCCTTTATTGTATATTAATTGACTATATATGCTTGGGTTTATATATGGGCTCTCTATTCTCTCCCATTGGTCGGTCTATGGGTCTTTTCTTGTGCCAATACCAAATTGTCTTGATTACTGTAGCTTTGTAATAGAGCTTGAAGTCAGGGAGCATAATTCCCCCCACTTTATTCTCCCTTCTCAGGATTGCTTTGGTTATTCGGAGTCTTTTGTCATTCCATCTGAATTTTAGAACTATTTGCTCTAGCTCATTGAGGAATGCTGTTGTTATTTTGATAGGGATTGCATTGCATCTGTAGATTGTTTTAGGAATGATGTCCATTTTGACAATATTAATTCTTCCTAGCCAAGACCAGGGGATGAATTTCCATTTATTAGTATCCTCTTTAATTTCTCTTAAGAGTGTCTTGTAGTTTTCAGAGTACAGGTCTTTCACATCCTTGGTTAGGTTTATTCCTAGGTATTTTATTCTTTTTGATGCGATTGTGAATGGAATTGTTTTCCTGATTTCACTTTCTGCTAGTTCACCATTAGTGTATAGGAATGCCACAGATTTCTGTGTATTAATTTTGTATCCTGCAACTTTGCTGAATTCAGATATTAGATCTAGTAGTTTTGGAATGGATTCTGTAGTGTTATTTATGTACAATATCATGTCATCTGCAAACAGCAACCGTTTGACTTCTTCCTTACCACTCTGGATGCATTTTATTTCTTTGTGTTATCTGATTGCCATGGCTAGGACCTCCAGAACCATGTTGAATAAAAGTGGGGAGAGTGGGCATCCTTGTCTTGTTCCAGATCTTAAGGGAGACGCTTTTAGCTTCTCACTCTTAAGTATAATGTTGGCTGTAGGTTTGTCATATATGGCCTTTATTATGTTCAGGTACTTGCCCTCTATACCCATTTTGTTGAGAGTTTTTATCATGAATGGCTGTTGAATTTTGTCAAATGTTTTTTCAGCATCTATGGAGATGATCATGTGGTTTTTGTCCTTTTTGTTGATGTAGTGGATGATATTGGTGGATTTTTGAATGTTGTACCACCCTTGCATCCCTAGGATGAATCCCACTTGATGATGATGGATGATCTTTTTTGATGTGTTTTTGAACTTGGTTTGCTAATATTTTGTTGAGTATTTTTGCATCTATGTTCATCAGGGATATTGGTCTGTAATTTTCTTTTTTTGTGCTGTCTTTGCATGGTTTTGTTATTAGAGTGATGTTAATCTCATAGAATGTGTTTGGGAGTAACCCCTCCTCTTCTGCTTTTTGGAAATCTTTAAGGAGGATGGGTATTAGGACTTCACTAAATGTTTGATAAAATTAAGCAGTGAAACCATCTGGTCCACGGGTTTTGTTCTTAGGTAGTTTTTTTATTACCAATTCAATTTCTTTGCTGGTAATTGGTCTATTCAGATGTTCTTTTTCTTCCTGGGTCAGCCTTGGAAGGTTGTATTTTTCTAAGAAGTTGTCCATGTCTTCTAGGTTATCCAGTTTGTTACCATATAATTTTTCATAGCATTCTCTCATAATTCTTTGTATTTTTGTGGAGTCTGTAGTGATTTTTTCTTTTTCATTTCTGATTCGTTTATGTGTGTAGGCTCTCTTTTTTTCTTGATAAGTCTGGCTAGGGGTTTATCTATTTTGTTTATTTTCTCAAAGAACAAGCTCCTGTTTCATTGATTCTTTCTATTGTTTTATTCTTCTCTATTTTATTTATTTCTGCTTTAATCTTTATTATGTCCCTCCTTCTACTGACTTTGGGCCTCATTTTTTCTTCCTTTTCTAGTTTCATTAATTGTGAGTTTAGACTGTTCATTTGGGATTGTTCTTCTTTCCTAAGGTAGGCCTGTATTGCAATCTTTCCCCCTCTTAGCACGGACCTTGCTGTGTCCCACAGATTTTCCAGTGTTGAATTATTGTTGTCATTTGTCTCCATATATTGCTTGATCTCTGTTTTTATTTGGTCATTCATCCATTGATTATTTAGGACCATGTTATTAAGCCTCCATGAGTTTGTGGGCTTTTTCGTTTTCTTTGAGTAATTTATTTCTCATTTCATACCTTTGTGATCTGAGAAGCTGGTTAGTACAATTTCAATCTTTTTGAATTTACTGAGGTTGTTTTTGTGGCCTAGTATATGATTTATTTTTGAAAATGTTCCATGTGCACTTGAGAAGAATTTGTATCCTGTTGCTTTTGGATGGAGTGTTCTGCAGATGTCCACTAGGTCCATCTGTTTGTTGTTTAGTGCCTCTGTCTCTTTATTAATTTTTTGACTGTTTGACCTGTCCTTTGGAGTGAGTGGTGTGTTAAAGTCTCCCAGAATTAATGCATTGCATTCTATTTCCCCTTGAATTCTGTTAGTATTTGTTTCACATATGTAGGTGATCCTCTGTTGGGTGCAAGGATGTTTATAATAGTTATATCCTCTTGTTGAACTGAACCTTTTATCATTATGTAATGTCCTTCTTTGTCTCTTGTGACTTACTTTGTTTCGAAGTCCATTTTGTCTGATACAAGTACTGCATGCAACTCCGGCTTTTTTCTCACTGTTAGCTGCATGAAATTTCCTTTTCCATCCCTTTACTTTCAGTCTGTGTATGTCTTTGGGTTTGAAGTGAGTCTCTTGTTGGCAGCATATAGATGGGTCTTGTTTTTTTATCCATTCATTGACTCTATGTCTTTTCCTTGGTGCATTCAGACCATTTACATTTAGGATGATTATTGATAGGTATGTACTTATTGTCATTGCAGGCTTTAAATTCATGGTTACCAAAAATTCAAGGGTAATTCCCTTACTATCTAACAGTCTAATTTAACTCACTTTGTATGCTATTAAAAACACAACCTAAAGCTCTTTTTTCCCTCCTTTTTCTTCCTCCTCCTTTCTTTGTATATTATGAATCATATTCTTTACTCTTTGTCTAGCCCTTCGGTGACATCTATTTAGCCTTAGGAATACTTCCATGTATAGGAGTCCCTCCAAAATGCACTGTAGAGGTGGTTTGTGGGAGGTAAATTCTCTCAGCTTTTGCTTATCTTAAACTTGTTTAATCCCTCCTTCAAATTTAAATGATAACCTTGCCAGGTAAAGTATTCTTGGTTCAAGGCCCTTCTGCTTCATTGCATTAAATATGTCATGCCATTCCCTTCTGGCCTTTAAGATTTCTGTTGAGAAGTCTGATGATAGCCTGATGGGTTTTCTTTTGTATGTGATCTGTTTTCTCCCCCTGCTACTTTTAAAAGTCTGTCTTTATCCTTGATGTTTTCCATTTTAATTATTATATGTCTTGATGTTGTCTTCCTTGGGTCCCTTGGGTTGGGAGATCTGTGCATCTTGAAGGCTTGAGAGATTATCTCCTTCCCCAGATTGGGAAAGGTTTCAGCAATTACCTCCTCAATGACAGTTTTTATCTCTTTTTCTGTCTCTTCTTCTTCTGGTACCCTTATAATGCGAATATTGTTCCATTTCGATTGGTCACACTGTTCTCTCAATATTCTTTCATACTTAGAGATTCCTTTTTCCGTCCGTGTCTCACTTCTTTGTATTCCTCTTCTCTAATTTCTATTCCATTTACAGTCTCTTCTACTACATCTAATCTGCTTTTAAATCCCTCCATTGGATGTTTCATTTCAGAAATGGAATTTCTTAATGATTGAATCTCCCAATTAAATTCCTTCTGGAGTTCTTGAATATTTTTCGGTACCTCCATAAACATGTTTATAATTTTTATTTTGAACTCTCTTTCAGGAAGATTAGTGAGTTCAGTTTCATTTGGCCCTTTTTCTGGGGTTTGTGAGATTTTGGTCTGAACCATGTTCTTCGTAGTTTCATATTTCTGTGTGGTGCCCACCAGTGCACAGAAACTCCAGTCTCTGGTGCTGTTCAGGCCCTAGAATGAGGTTGGGGATCTTAGGGGAGTGGAGCTGGTGCCTACAGGGATGAAGGATCTGTTTCCTGATTCCCATCTGTGGTGCCTGTGTCCAGTGTCAGAGCCAGTGGGCCAAGCACACATGTATAAGCCTCTGTGCTTTGCGTCTCTAGCTGTTGTACGCAGGACCTCCCTCTGACAGACCTGACGCCAGCGCAACGACTGCCGGTTTACGAGTAGGCCGTCCAGGAGGAAGGCTCGGCCAGCTGTGTGTGACAGTGGGGGGCCTCGGAGCTGAGTAGGCAGCCAGGATGATGGAGCACCTGAAGCTCCTAAAAGTTCCCAACCAGCTAGGCATAGTTCACCCAGACAACCTTGTTCAGCTCTCCCTTCTCCCGTGCAGCAAGCTCCATGCAAACCCCGCCCCTTCAGCAGCCCTCTTGCTGCTAGGAAGCCTCTCAGACCACTGTCCCTTCCTCTGACACAGAGCAGCTGGTGTGGATCCCGTTCTCCACAATAGCCGGAGTGTCCGTCTCCCAAGCCCTCCATCTGTCCGAGCTCCCCAACATCCAGAGCACAACACAATATAGGCTTCTGCTCACAAAGCAGATATCCAGGGCTTGGATTCAGCAGTTCCAAGCTTCCACCCCCTCCCTGCTCTGTTTCTCTTCCTCCCGCTGGTTAGCCGGGTGGAGGAAGGGCTTGGGTCCCACCAGATTAAGGCTTTCATACATTACTGTGTTTCATGAGGTCTGTATGCAGTCTGGTTCAGCCTTCTTTCTTCTTGATGTTTTAGGGTTAGTTGTATAAATTAACTATAATTTTGTATTATTTGTGGTTTTGGGAAAAGTTCTCCGTGTCACCTCTCATGCCGCCATCTTGAATCTCCTCTACAAGACACTCTTAAGAGAAATTAAAGAGGATACTAATAAATGGAAATTCATCCCATGCTCTTGGATAGGAAGAATTAATATTGTTAAAATGGCCATCCTGCCTAAAGCAATCTATAGAGTCAATGCAATCCCTATCAAATATGAACAGCATTCTTCAATGAACTGGAACAAATAGTTCTAAAATTCATATGGAACCACAAAAGACCCTGAATACCCAAAGCAATCCTGAGAAGGAAGATTAAAGCAGGCAGGATCTCGCTACCAAATCAAGCTCCACTATAAAGCCACAGTAATCAAGACAATTTGGTACTGGCACAAGGAAAGACCCATAGACCAGTGGAACAGAATAGAGAGTCCAGATATTAACCCAAGTATATATGGTCAATTAATATACGATAAAGGAGCCATGGATATACAATGAGGAAATGACAGCCTCTTCAACAGGTGGTGTGGCAAAAGTGGACAGCTGCATGTAAGAGAATGAAACTGGATTATTGTCTAACTCCATACACAAAATTAAATTCTAAATGGATCAAAGACCTGAATGTAAGTCATGAAACCATAAAACTCTTAGAAGCCTCTTGACAACATAGGCAAAACTCTCTTGAATATAAACATGAGCAACTTCTTCATGAAAATATCTCATGGACAGGGGAAACAAAAGCAAAAATGAACAAGTGGGACTGTATCAAACTAAAAAGCTTCTGTACAGCAAAGGACACCATCAGTAGAACAAAAAGGCATCCTACAGTATGGGAGAATATATTCATAAATGACATATCTGATAAGGGGTTGACATCCAAAATACACAAAGAGCTCATACACCTCAACAAATGAAAAGAAAATAACGTAATTAAAAAATGGGCAGAGGGACTTCTGGGAAGATGGTGGCGTGAGCAGGGCGGCGGAAATCTCCTCCCAAAACCATATACATTTGTGAAAATACAACAAATATAACTATTCCTAAAAGAGAGACCAGAAGATACAGTACAACAGCCAGGCTACAGCTACATCTGCGAGAACTCAGCATCTCACAAAGTGGGTAAGATACAAAGCCGCAACCTGGAGGGACCCAAACACTCCCCTACCCCAGTGCACTGGCGGGAGGAAAAGAATCAGACTCAGGAGGGAGTGGAAGCACAGGCCCGCCAAATAATCAGCCCTGGAGATCTGCGCCAGGAGCACAGATACACATTGCATGGTGTATTGGAGATTAGAGAAACAGAAGGGCAGGATCCGAATTAGGGACTGCAAGTGGCTCCCCAGGACGAAAGAGAATCAGGCGATTTTTTCAAAGTCTTAAAGAGTCAAGGGCCCAACAGCAGAACAAAATCGTCCCAGCATACCCAGCCCAGCAGGCTGGGAGTCTTGGGGAATTTCGGACTCCTGGCCAGCGGCCGGGCAAAGCAGCCGCACCAAGGCTTCCCACAGAGATCAGCAGCTGTTCGTTCCCCCCCAGCCAGCACCACAAAGGGTCCGGAGGATCCGCCACAGCTGTGGAACAGCAGAGGAGCCACCCCACCCACAGCAACCTCACAGAATCTACTCCCGGCTGGCACGCAGCTAAGCAGGAAGGGCCCCAGAAACCAGAACAAGGGCTGGAAGGCACCAAGGGGACCAGAATGCACCCAGCGAAACTTCAAACCCCCGCAGTGCTATAGACTAGGCTGAGGTGGCCCCGCACACAGGCAGCTCAGGGGATTATCCCAGAGACTGCCTCCCGGTGTGCAGGAAACGAGCTCAGGCGCCGAAGAAGGGAAATGAGAACAACAAGCAGGAAGGGACTTTGTTCTCCCAGCTGACACATGTGGCACCTACCAGCGACCACTTCTATCACCATGGAAAGACAGAGCAATATGGTCCAGACAAGGATGACACAGACAACCCTAGAGAGAGGGCCTGATGGGATAGACTGACACAATCTTCCTGAAAAATAATTCAGAATAAAAGTCACGAATAACCATGCTGATGGATCTACAGAGAAATATGCAAGAGCTAAGGGAGGAAGTCAGGAAAAACAATACAGAAATGAGACAAGTGATCGACGGGCTTAACAGCAGACTGGACAAGGTGCAAGAGACTGTTAATGGAATAGAAATCAGAGAACAGGAATACAGAGAAGCTGAGGCAGAGAGAGATAAAAGGATCTCTAGGAATGAAAGAATATTAAGAGAACTGTGTGACCAATCCAAATGGAACAATATTCGCATTATAGGAGTACCAGAGGAAGAAGAAAGAGAAAAAGGGATAGAAAGTGTCTTTGAAGAAATAATTGCTGAAAACTTCCCCAATATGGGGAAGGAAATACTTTCTCAGACCATGGAAGCCCACAGATCTTCCAACACAAGGGACTCAAGGAAGACAACACCAAGACACATAATAATTAAAATGACAAAGATCAAAGACAAGGACAGAGTATTAAAGGCAGCTAGAGAGACAAAAAAGATCACCTACAAAGAAAAACCCATCAGGCTATCATCAGATTTCTCAACAGAAACCTTACAGGCCAGAAAAGAATGGCATGATGTATTTAACATAATGAAACAGAAGGGCCTTGAACCAAGAATACTGTATCCAACATGATTATCATTTAAATTTGAGGGAGGGATTAAACAATTCCCAGACAAGCGAAAGCTGAGGGAATTTGCCACCCACAAACCACCTCTACAGGATATCTTAAAGGGACTGCTCTAGACAGAAGCACTCCTAAGGCTAAAAAGATGTCACCAGAGAAAATAAATTCATAGCAAGAAAGCAGACCATCCAAATACTAACTAAAGGCAAAAATAAAATAAACTATCCACAAAAACTGTCAAAGGAAACACAAAAGAGTACAGAATAAAACACCTAGTGTATAAAGAATGGAGGAGGAAGAATGAGAAGGGAGAGAAATAAAGAATCATCAGACTGTGTTTACAATAACTTAACAAGAGAGTTAAGTTAGGCTGTTAGTAAACAAGCTACCCATGAACCTTTGGTAACCACGAATCTAAAGCTAGCAATGCCAATAAGTACATATCTATCGATAATCACCTTAAATGTAAATGGACTGAATGCACGAATCAAAAGACACAGAGTAACAGAATGGATAAAAAAAGCAAGACCCATCTATATGCTGTTTACAAGAGACTCACCTCAAACCCAAAGATATACACAGACTAAAAGTGAAGGGATGGAAAAAGATATTTCATGCAAACAACAGAGAGAAAAAATCAGGTGTTGCAGTACTTGTATCAGACAATATAGACTTCAAAACGAAGAAAGGAGCAAGAGATTAAGAACGACATTACATAATGATAAAGAAGAGGATATAACTATTATAAATATATATGCACCCAACACAGGAGCACCACATATGTGAAACAAATACTAACAGAACTAAAGGAGGAAAAGAAAGAAATGCATTAATTTTAGGAGACTTCAACACACCACTCACTCCAAAGGACAGATCAAACAGACAGAAAATAAGTAAAGACACAGAGGCACTGAACAACACACTAGAACAGATGGACCTAACAGACATCTACAGAACTCTACACCCAAAAGCAGCAGGATACATATTCTTCTCAAGTGCACACGGAACATTTTCCAGAATGGCATGATACTAGGCCACAAAAAGAACCTCAGTAAATTCAAAAAGATTGAAATTCTACCAACCAACTTCTCAGATCACAAAGGTAGAAAGCTAGAAATAAATTGTACAAAGAAATCAAAAAGGCTCACAAATACACGGAGACTTAAGAACATGCACCTAAATAATCAATGGATCAATGACCAAATTAAAACAGAGATCAAACAATATATGGAGACAAATGACAAAAACAACACAAAGCCACAACTTCTGTGGGACGCAGCAAAGGCAGTTCTAAGAGGAAAGTATATTGCAATCCAGGCCTATTTAAAGAAGGAAGAACATTCCCAAATGAATAGTCTAAAGACACAACTAATGAAATTGAAAAAGAAGAACAAATGAGGCCAAAGTCACCAGAAGGAGGGACATCATAAAGATCAGAGAAGAAATAAATAAAATTGAGAAGAATAAAACAATAGAAAAAAAACAATGAAACCAAGAGCTGGTTCTTTGAAAAAATAAACAGAATAGATAAACCCCTAGCCAGACTTATCAAGAGAAAAAGAGAATCTACACACATAAACAGAATCGGAAATGAGAAAGGAAAAAATCACAACAGACACCACAGAAATACCAAGAATTATAAGAGAATACTGCAAAAATCTATATGCTAACAAGCTGGTAAACCTAGAAGAAATGGACAACTTCTTAGAAAAATACAACCTTCCAAGACTGACCAAGCAAGAAACAGAAAACCTAAACAGACCAATCACCAGCAACAAAATTTGAATCTGTAATCAAAAAACTACCTAAGAACAAACCCCAGGCCAGATAGATTCACCTCTGAATTTTAACAGACATATTGAGAAGAAATAATACCGATTCTCCTTAAAGTTTTCCAAAGAATAGAAGAGGAGGGAACACGTCCAAACTCATTCTATGAAGCCAGCATCACTCTAATACCAAAACCAGGCAAAGATCTCACCAAAAAAGAAAACTACAAACCAATATCTCTGATGAACAGCGATGCAAAAATACTCAACAAAATACTAGCACACCGAATTCAAAAATACATCAAGAGGATCAAACACCATGATCAAGTGGGATTCAGCCCAGGGATGCAAGGATGGTACAACATTCGAAAATCCATCAACATCATCCACCACATCAACAAAAAGAGGGACAAAAACCACATGATCATCTCCATAGATGCTGAAAAAGCATTTGACAAAATCCAACATCCATTCATGATAAAAATTCTCAACAAAATGGGTATAGAGGGCAAGTACCTCAGCATAATAAAGGCTATATATGACAAACCCATAGCCCACATCATACTTAACAGTGAGAAGCTGAAAGCTTTTCATCTAAGATTGGGAACAAGACAGGGATGCCCACTCTCCCCACTGTTATTCAACATAGTACTGGAGGTCCTAGCCACGGCAATCAGACAAAACAAAGAAAAGAAATACAAGGAATCCAGATTGGTAAAAAAGAAGTCAAACTGTCACTATTTGCACATGACATGATATTGTATATAAAAATCCCTAAAGACTCCACTCGAAAACTACTAGAACTAATATCTGAATTCAGCAAAGTTGCAGGAATTATCACACAGAAATATGTTGCTTTCCTATACACTAACGATGAACTAACAGATAGAGAAATCAGGAAAACAATTCCATTCACAATTGCATCAAAAAGAATAAAATACCTAGGAATAATCCTAATGAAGGAAGTGAAAGACCTATACCCTGAAAACTACAAGACCTCCTAAGAGAAATTAAAGAGGACACTAACAAATGGAAATTCATTCCATGCTCTTGGCTAGGAAGAATAAATATTGTCAAAATGGCTATACTACCTAAAGCAATATACAGATTCAGTGCAATCCCTATCAAAATACAAACAGCATTCTTCAATGAACTGGAACAAATAATTCTAAAACTCATATGGAACCACAAAAGACCCCGAATAGCCAAAGCAATCCTGAGAAGGAAGAATAAAACAGGGGGAATTATGCTCACAGACTTTAAGCTCTACTACAAAGCTTCAGTAATCAAGACAATTTGGTATTGGCACAAGAACAGACCCACAGACTAGTGGAACATAATTGAAAATCCAGACCTTAACCTATACATATACGGTCAATTAATATATGATAAAGGAGCCTTGGATATTCAATGGGGAGATAACAACCTCTTCAGCAGCTGCTGTTGGCAAAACTGGACAGCTACATGTAAGAGAATGAAACTGGACTACTGTCTAACCCCATGCACAAAAGTAAACTCAAAATGGATCAAAGACCTGAATGTAAGTCAGGAAACCATAAAACTCTTAGAAAAAAACATAGGCAAAAATCTCTTGGACATAAACATGAGCCACTTCTTCATGAACATATCTCCCCGGGCAAGGGAAACAAAAGCAAAAATGAACAAGTGGGTCTATATCAAGCAGAAAACTTCTGTACAGTAAAGGACACGATCAGTAGAACAAAAAGACATCCTACAGTATGGGAGAATATATAAATAAATGACATATCCGATAAGGGATTGACATCCAAAATATATAAAGAACTCATGCACCTTAACAAACAAAAAGCAAATAATCCATTTAAGAAATGGGCAGAGGACATGAATAGACACTTCTCCAAAGAAGAAATTCAGATGGCCAACAGGCACATGAAAAGATGCTCCACATCACTAATCATTAGAGAAATGCAAATTAAAACCACAATGAGATATCACCTCACACCATTAAGGATGGCCAACATCCAAAACACAAACAAGAACCAATGTTGGCAAGGATGTGGAGAATAGGGAACCCTCCTACACTGCTGGTGGGAATGCAAATTAGTTCAAGCATTGTGGAAAGCAGTATGGAGGTTCCTCAAAAAACTCAAAATAGAAATACCATTTGACCCAGGAATCCCACTCCTAGGAATTTACCCTAAGAATGCAGCAGCCCAATTTGAAAAGGACAGATGCACCCCTATGTTTATCTCAGCACTATTTACAATAGCCAAGAAATGGAAGCAACCTAAGTGTCCACTGTATATGAATGGAAAAGAAGATGTGGTACATACACACAATGGAATATTATTCGGCCATAAGAAGAAAACAAATCCTACCATTTGCAACAACATGGATGGAGCTAGAGGGTATTATGCTCAGTGAAATAAGCCAGGCGGAGAAAGACAAGTATGAAATGATTTCACTCATCTATGGAGTATAAGAACAAAGAAAAAACTGAAGGAACAAAACAGCAGCAGCCACACAGAACCCAAGAACGGACTAACAGTTACCAAGGGGGAAGGGACTGGGGAGTATGGGTGGGAAGGGAGGGACAAGACGGGAAAAGGGGCATTACGATTAGCACACGTAATGCAGCGACGGAGGACACGGGAAAGGCAGTATTTATAGAGAAAAGAAGTAATGATTCTATAGCATCTTGCTTACGCTGATGGACAGTGACTGTAGTCGGGTATGTGGTGGGGACTTTATAACGGGGGGAATCTAGTAACCACATGGTGTTCATTTAAGTGTATATTAATGATACCAAAAAAATTTAAAAACCTACAGAAAAGCTAAAATAACAGAAAAGTTATCATATATATATTCTTTAG